>PVLD010008175.1:0-85935 GCA_004027595.1 Dinomys branickii | reverse complement strand
ACTTTCCCACGTCTCGCCCCGGCAGCCTGGTCCGCCCTACCACATCTCCCCCGGCATCTCAGAGAAATACGCCCAGTTTAAACTTCCCAGCCGAGGTTCCGGCATTCACGCTCACCAAGTCTGTCTCGAGCTGGTGGTGTTTATTAAGGAGGTTCGCTCCCTTGCTGCTCACCCGGTCGCCATCTTCCTGAGTCCCGGTCCAGATATGGTTAAAAAAATAGAAGTATGCATACTACACACACACATATATGAAGTGTTATGCAAAATTCTTGGTATAGGGAGCATAATAAAGTGTTTAAGGGGCTCATTTTTAACTAGTGTTTAATGAATGCAATGTACATATGAAGAACCTGTTTCATGTCCATTCCTAGTAAGGCTCTGAGATAAAAGACATCTAAGCTCCTGTCCAGGCAAAGCCTGCATGGATCCCTCTGAGGACAGGCTCTGCTCAAGCAAACTTGTCAAGAGTGCCTCATCATTGGCCAGGCGTATTTGCCAACCCCTCCTTGTGTGTCCCGCACACTACAGCACCTCATCTACCTCACCAGGCCTGTTATTCATGTAATTGCATGCATAGAAGAATCATTTGTCAACAAAATGAGAAAGGCAAGTTCTAACTTCTCCTCTAGTTCCTGAACAGAGATGGTCACAAAAACTTGGATACATACTTTCTTTCCAATGACTCAAAGTGCATTTATTGCTTAGTTCAGGCCTAAAAGTTATTTTTTAATGAATATGATATTGAAAGCATTATAGTTCAGTTTGAACACATATTAAAATGATAGGTATGATGCCTTTTCTGATATATATATATATATATATATATATATATATATACATCAGAATGACTATATAAATTCCTTAATGTTTTCAGTCAATTTACTATTATCAGGCAGTTTGTTTTAATATTTCACTTATAAATGTGACCTGAATGTCTCAGGCTTTACTAGGCACCAAGTACAAATGTAGTAACATTACTTTCCCAGCTCAGTATTGCTAAGGACCGAATTCCTACTGTTTCAGAAACTTTCTCCTTAGATGTTTCCCAGACTCTCCAGGAGTGTTACCTGTGACCATGGATCATCCCTAGCTCTTTCTTCCCTGGCCTACTGACCCCAATCAGTGCATCCCTGATGCTAGCAGTGCCACAGGGGTGTGCTGTGGGCTGGGACTCTGTTCCTGTTACACCAGTTCATCACTAGGCTCTGAAAGTCTGCTACTCTGAACGGCGTGAGCAAAATCCCATTAGTGTGCTCCAACACTGATGACCCTTGTCACCGTTACCACCTAATGAACTGAGAAGGAAAACAGATCTTCACTATGCTCGGGTAGGATTCCATGGTAAAGTTGCTCAGAGCCCAGTGTTGGGTTATATACTATCATTTCCTATGTAGTATCTCTCTCTGAGTCCCACATATCCCTATAGAGAGTCAGATGTGCAACCATACCAGTTTTCTGGGACTTGTCTGGTTTTAGCCCTGAAAGTTCCAATCCTAGGCAAATTGGAGTGGTTTGTCAGTCTAGTCACTGATGTGATTCAAGTGCTGATATCAACCAGAGCTCTGAATTTAGGACCATTCCTTCCTTTGAATGATGAGACTCTATTGGTAAGACTGGTCTTGCTCTCCCCTTTCATGAAAAAAAAAAATCATCTTAGGAGTCTCCCCTTTTAGTTTCTACTGGGGCCATACTCACCATATGTCTGTGAAGTCTGAACCTCAAAAAAAAAAGACAGATTTTCAGATATTTTTGTCCTCAAGAGGCTCTTCCCCAATCAGTTTTTTTTTTTTTTTTTTTTTTTTTTTTGGTCTTTTTGAGACAAAGTCTTACTATGCAGTTCAGGCTGGTCTTGAGCTCACTTTGTAGCCCAGGCTGGTCTCAAGTTCACAATGATCCTCCTGCCTCAGTGTCCTGAGTGCTGGAATTACAGGTGTGCACCACCATACCACACACCACATTGGATACAAATGTACATATGGGCTCTCTACATGAGCCAACTGGCTGGTTGCTGCTGCAGCTGCATCTGCGCCCAACCACCCACTTCACATTGCCATTGCCACTGTGCCCAAAGAGCTTCTTGGAGATGAAGCTCCCAACCTTGAGGCCAATACCACCTTTGGCTGCATCCATTTCCATGACTCTCCAGAGGTTCTTGGACATTTTCTTCTCCCACTCACAGGACTTTACCCTAATATGCACCACAGAGCTCAGAACAGCTGTGAAGCTGGTGCCAGAATTTGTCAAGAGGAATGTCCATTGCCCCTTTGAAAGACAATGTTGAGAAAGGACCATCTTGCTTGAACCAAGGATATCAATGCTTATAATAGTGATAAGCTCACAGAAAAGTCACCTCTTCCCATTGCTGATTATAAGGATCTAGACCTTGCCTGTTTGTCATGCTTGACCCAGCAGAAAAAACCCAAAGGCGTGCCTGTGATAGCTGTGTGGCGTTTGTTTTTGGTCCTGATAAGAAACTAAAGCCATCTATCCTTTATCCTCCTATCACTGGAAGGGGCTTTGATGAGATGCTCAGACGAGTTAGTTATCACTGTCCAGCAGCAAAAAAAGGTGCCAATCCAGTTGATGGGACAAATGGAAATGGTCTGATGGCCTTTCCAAAGATCTCTGAAGAGGTAGCCAAACAATTTTTCCTTAAAGGAGTCTTTACAAGCTTCCATCTGGCAAGAAATACTTCTACAATGCTACCCAGCCTCAAGTCTCTGAGAAGGTGAGGTCATAGTTGCTTGCTCAGCACTGTGAACCAGAACATGCCAGCTGTTAATCATGATTTCCTGCAAGAGCCCTATAAAAATACCCTGGTGTGATCATCGCTGATGCCTCTAGGTTGCTTACTACTGGCTCATTAAATGAAAATGACACTAAAACTTTTTTGATGTCCTCTATTCCATGCCATCACCAGCCTATTCTGTTCATACATCTCAGCACTCTTTGCTGGCTAACTCTGCTTACAATATTTTCTATATTTGAAGCTCAAATCTTGTTTGCAGGATATTTGGTCAATAAGGTGGTATATGTTGATGGCTGAGAGAGCTTGGCTCACTCCATCACAGGATGACTATTAATTTTTATTTGGGTCTTAACTGAATCCTGCCTTCTCTTATCCATTTTGGAAAGTAACAGAGCTTGAGATTCAACTTCTGTAAATATGTAAGTATGTAGCCCAGGAGCTTAGAGTAACCTGGGTATTCTTTAACATTCAGTGTGTTGATCACAGCTGGAGAAAAGAACTTTTCAATTCTGTAATTTTTTAGTAGGTAACTAAAGTGGGGATGGATGGGCTTATATTTTGCTATAAAATGTGTGATAAATTTCTGTGAAAAGGGCCAGGCTGTTGGAAAGGCTTCTGATGCCTGCCAGGGAGGTATACCTGAATGTGTGAGCAGGAAGACGGGGCCATGTGTCTTTCACTGAGTATTTCCATATGCCAGATTTCCTCCTGTAGATGCATACATGGGAGGCCCCATCTTCAGAAGAGAAGAAAGAATGATAAAGAATGTTTTACTGGGATGGGGATATAGCTCAGCAGCAGAGCACCTGCCTGGCAAGCACAAGGTCCTCAGTTAGATACCTGGTACCAAAAACAAAACAAAAAAAAGGAGTGTTTTACTATAGAAGTGTTCTTGCAATGCATTGCTATTTTCTGAATGTTGCTTTTTAGAGATCAGCAAATAAAAGACTTGGCTGAAACTAGTAACCTCTCCCGTAGAAAAAGAAAACGAATGCATGTATGGTGGAGAAATGTTGCCTGAGCCCACTGAGCTGAAACTCTGGATTCCAATTGTTTTCACATAAACAGTATAATAATGAACATTTTCTTCTTAGACTGCTATGAGTGAATCTGATTGTTACTTTAGGATAAATCCTCAAAAATGTAACGACTTTTTCATTTTTGATATGTTGCCAGTTCCCCTCCAGAAATTTAAACCCAATTTACTATTTTGGGTTTGTTTTTTAAACCCTGCCAAATATCTCCAGGAGAAAAGAAGCTCTGAACTGAGTATGGAAGAACATGGAAGAACAGAGCATGTTCCATGTGGGAAAGTCTTTGTTAGACAGGAAAGAGAGAGGGCAGGAGAGGCGGGCTGGATAAACAGTTCCAGAGCTGCCCGACAGGGTCTGAAGCCTCCATATATCCCCTACATTCAGTGTCTCGTGGTTATCACACAGCATCTTCTCCCAGAGTGTCTGTGCTGCCCTCTCTGGACACAGGGTTTCTTCTTTCCCGTCAAAACTGAAAATCTCAACAGAGAATCTACACTGGGATGAGAAATGGAGGCTGGGAAAATTTCACTCCCCTTTCCTTGTTTGATTCCCACAGAATCTGTGACTGTTGGCCCCAGGAAATAAAAATGTGAGAAAGCCCTGTTCCAGGCCACCATTAGCAAAATGAAGCAGTTGTCTAGTTAGCTGTAGGGCTCACTAAGGAGAGGTGGAGGATTCTACCTTAGTGAAAGTTCCAGAAACAACATGGAAGACTAAAAGGGTGCTTGAGCCCAGTGAATCATGTAGCCCCCGGCTACCAGGCCTCCAATTGCCAGGCCCAGCTCCCTAATGAAGAAATGGTCTGTACTTCTCAGAGTTGAGCAGAGAGGGTGAAATCAGGCGGAGAGATGAGAACCATAAGGAAATGGGAGCAAAGGGTGTGTCTGCCTGGTTTCAAATTCATGTGAGCAAAATGTGAGTTGTTTAAAAGAAAGAGAACAGCATGTTTGTGTGAACACTTTGTGATTCTGCCTATGCAGAAGGGATTGGCATCTGCTATGGTTGATACACTGTGTCACCTTGAGGAACCTAGCAGCTTCACTAACTCAGTTCTCCATCCTGAGGTGAAAAGGACATGCCCTTACTGCTCTAGGATGTTGTTCACTGTGTCAATCTGAGAAGTTCAGAAGGTTGACCAAGTGACTGTGTAGGGGCCCAGGGTCCTTACTTTGCATTCATCCTGAGCGTGTGCAAGAGGAGGGCATGGAGATTATGTGACTGCTGCACACCCCCTGCGTGGGGGTAGCCTGCTTACAATATAAGGGAGGGAAAGAGGCTTGTTCTCCTTTTTTGCTTTTGCTGCTTTTGCTGTCTTGTGCCACCTTGAAGTGTTGCCCCTGTGCCATGTGCCACCCTGCCTTTGAACCAGCTGATTATGGACTGAAACCTCCACAAACTCTGAGCTGAATAAACCTTTCCTTCCTTAATTTTGGGCGTTGGGTATTTTATCTCAGCAAGGAGAGAGGAGTAACCGAAGTAGCAGGGATCTTCCCTCACTGGAAAGTCTGGTAAGGGTGCCAGTGTCACCGTGAGATCTGATTTAAATGCTGAGTACACTAAACAGACACACATTTGCGTTACTAACCATGCAAATAAACACAAATAGAGGAACCAGTTCCCCCATATTGCAAGTCCTAGTTGGCAGATGGCTGTGATCCTCATCTTCACTCACTGAGAGTTAGCGGTCAAGAAGAGGCTCCTCCAGGACATTTCCCTGAGCATCCTGGACTTGGGAGGGAAATACAGGACAAGGAATGGCTGTATGGGTAACCAGGGCTGAGATAATCCTTTTACTTGAGTGTTTAACTTTCATAATCTCACAGGGAAAAAATTCCAGTGGGACATGTAGGAAACTTGGGGTCTAGTCCCAGTACAGTGATATGTCTGTTAAGGAAGTCAATTCATTTCTAATTTGTGTTCAAACACCAAAAATTTCAAAACCTGCCTGTATTTTTCCCATAAGAAATAATGTAGAACTAAACAATTGCTTCTGGGGCTCCAAAATTACACTTATAAATTCATTTTTTTCAGGACTTTAACAAGTTCCACAATGATTTTCTTTCTTTTTTTTTTTTTTTTAACTCATGGTTCTCACAGTTTCCCTTTTAGCTTTACTGCTGGTATCACAAACTTCCTTTGGAGCCATGGTTATGATACTTTATGCAAATAAAGTGTAAGAATCACAGTGATGAATGTTTTAATGCACTAACACAAGCCCTGAATGTCTCTGGGCGAGAGCAGCACTTAGATGGAAGTCACCCCTTTGTGTCCTTGGTGTGACTTGTGACTCCCTTTTGGCCTGTACAGATTTTTTCAAGTCAGATTTTCAGTTTGACTATCAAGCAAAGTTATGAACACTGAGCAGAGATTTTTGGAACTTTGCTGCTCAAGTAGTGGAAAATTTTTGAGCTTGGAGCCATTTGACAACCGAGGTATCATATATATTGTGCATATTTTTCTGTAGACAAGGTGATCCTTCTGGGCACTGGTTTACTAGGCTTTAAGACTCGGAGTTTGAATTATATTGTCTCCCAAGATTGTCTCCCTTCCAATATTATCAACAAAATAGCTTTTACCAAATAAGAAATCTGTAACTCTTCTGAGTTTTGGGCAAGTTCAATTTAAATCCACCCATTGGATTTCTTCAGCCATTATGTAGAAAGTCACAGGTTGACATTCAGACCCCCTTCTTTGCCTTTTGTTGCTTCAAGGCTACCCAGGTTGGCCTTGAGTGATGGCAGATTTGCAAGATAATGTGCGTACACGAAACCATCCCTTTCCCTTATAATGCTCAAAAAAGGTAGTCTTACTCTTGTGCCCTTCTTTGGGTTCCCTTGGCTTCTTTAAAGGCCAAGCAAATGGCACTTCATCACCTTCGCTGCTATAGTCCTTTCATGTTCTACAGTAGCTGAAGTAGCTGTTGCGTTATCATTTATAGTTCAGATTCTAAAATGACTTCTACTCCCTCCAATCTTACTCCAAGGCTCAACCAAATGAACATCTAAAATAGACATATTTTGCAAGATTATACTTCCAGTGTTGTTCCTAAGAGATCGTTTGTCAATTTTATCATGATCCAGTGGAGGTAAGCTGCCTTTTCTGGTTGTAGTGTTTCTTGTTCATGTTGGCTTTTTAGCAGTTTTGATTATCATCTTATATTGCTTGAAATTTAATCATTATTTCAGGACGTTTTCAGAAGAGAACATTAAGAGCTTGCAGTTACTTTGCCCATATTTTTCTTTTTTTTTTTTTTTAATTTAAAAAAAATAAAGGTACAAAAACATATTGACAAACAGACACCAATTAGCATAAAAAATAGTACAATCACAACTAATCTATAGACAAGGTGATATGATCTCAACAGTGGTCATTGCTTTATCCATTGATATCTTCGAAGTGTAAATACATAAACCCATATACAGACATGCAAATTTAGTCAGACAATCAATTCTCTCAACAATAGAAACATTATGTCATGGGGATAGTATAAATTTGGGGCCAAATTCCCAAAGCTAAGGCTCAGGTAGGCAAGTGTTCCTCTCTGAGGAAGGTTCTTCCACTGAGGCTGTTGTCCTTAGAGTGATACTTTATTTGGAGCCCCAGGCTTTATCTCTAGTCCCTCATGGAAGTGGCTCCAGGCCATAAAGATCATACTTGCATTGAGGACAAATGCTAGCTCTACTACTTTTAAAGTATGTCCACACATTCTGTAGCACGTCTCCCTTCAACATGTGGAAATTCTCCTTGGATGTAGAGTAGACTTAACTACTTCCATGTTTTCCCAAAAATAAGATTTGAGTAGAAATAAAATATGCCGACCTCAATCAGCCTATCTTTGCCTTACCTGACATTATAGATTAATCACAAAGCAAGAGAATCATGAGATATAACCTTCTGTATGACACTGGTCATCACCATCTTAATGACCAGCTATTAATAACAACTGAAGTGTATTTGCTAAACAGGGCTTATTTTCAGGGAAATATGGTTGCTTTTAAGGATTAGGAGATGGTGAAAGTGATGGGGTGTGACTTTCACAACTAGGTCAGAAAAGGCACTCCCCCTTGCTCTTCTCCTTGGACCATCGCCCCTCACAGAAGCCAGCTGCCACATTGTTGGGACACTGAACCATCTCTATGAAGGAGCAGATACGACAGAGACCTGAGGCCTCCTGCCAAAGGCCATGTGAGTATACCACCTTGGAGGGACATCTTCCAGCCCTTCTCATACAGTCAGGAGACTGTAGCCATGATGAATACCTGGACTGCAGTTTCTAAACCCAAACTGCCTAGCTCACTGGCTTCCAGTTTGTGACTCACAGAAACTACATGGCAATGTTTGTCATTTAACCTAGTAAATTTGAGAGCAATTTGTTACCCAGCATTTACCTCTAGGAATTGTGCTTTCTTGTCATCCCCAGCTTCCAGTTATTTCCTTTATTGCCATAAAAGTGATGCTTTAAAAATATTTATTATATTTTATCTAGCATTTTTAGGCATTTTTTTAAAGATTAGGAGTGCTTTTGCCACATCTGGCCTGCCACATATGTGGAAACAGAAGTCTTCACGTTTGTTGCCAGGTTCTGTTATCAAATCTAAAGCCGATGAAGTAGATTCATTAAATTCATGGTGTTTGTGAGGATGCCAGTTCCAAGAGCCTACTATCTTCCACAAGGTCTCTCTCCCAGCAAGGAGCCGAGCTGGAAACCAGAATGGAAACTCGGCAAACCCCAAGGTCTGGGCCTTTCCAACTCACAAGGGGCTCCCCATGGACAGGACTGAAAATACTGCAGTCTTCCAAACTAGCTATTTATCCACCAAAAGAGGTTGCCAGGGAGGAGGAATTGGGCTGAAACAGAGGTAAAAGATGAAGGCCCCGCCCTCAGCGCCCTCAGGCTACTGGGTGCCTCGAGCGGGCCGCCCACCCGTGCCTTGGGACATTCGGTGCCGTAGTTGCCTCCTTTCCACTCTTCAGGGTGTGCACGAGGGCCCCATTCTAACATGTTTTAGGCTCTGTCTTCCTCTAGGACTGGGCTTCTCCGGTTGCTGCTCATTCACAGGAAACTCCCCCCTCTTTGGGACCTCCCCTCTCTTAGTCTTTCTGGGGATTGTCCAGGGAAGATGCGTAACTAAATGATGAGCTCACAGGATCACACACCCAGTGGGCCAGTCATTTTACTTCCCAGGGAAGGTTTCACATCTTCAAAGAGCAGTAATCCTGTCTATCTCTTGCACTTGTGCTGAATGATAAAGGCTATTCTCAGTGCTTGGCACATAATAAACACTGAATACGTGGTAGTTAGCCAGAAAGTCTAACGAATTTACTTGATGATGATTAGTGGCACAGCATGTGGTAGAGAAAGGTTTATTTTTATGTATTTTCCATTTCATTGTAACACAAATGTAATTTCACTGAAAGCAGCAGTGTGAGAGTATGTAAAGCCTTTCCTAGGGTCTCTACCAACACTGGGATTTACATCATTAAAAAGGCTATTTAGACAGTTTAAGGCTGCATTTGCAGATGGAATTTTAAGGGTGAAAGCCCATTTGTAACCCAAAAGTATTTAAACAACCCTGCAATTTGATCTCAAGTCCCCCAGTACTATCTTAACTCCTCCTGCCTCCTGTCTGTCAATCCCAGTCCTACTTCCAGGACCACCTGTCAATTGCTGTGAGGGTTGGGGCTTTGTGAAGCTCTCAGCTGTAACCTAATCTCCACAAGTGTTAGAGGGGCGAGGCAGCTGCCCCAGAATTTGTAAATTTTACAGCATTATGCAGTAGTGGATTCAATGGCATGCCTCTGGGACCTTTCCATTCATTGCTGTGTGCGTTCACCAAAATGTGCAGAGTACTTACTGGGTGCTGACTAAGCTGTGGAAATAGAAAGGGAGTAAACTAGGGCCTCTGTCTTCAGGGGGCCTCACACAAAAGCAGGAGGCATAGACCTGCAAAAGCATATTGCAATGCACTGAACACATGTGACACAAGAATAGAAACTGACCGCACACAAGAAGAAGTCACTGGCCATCCAAGGTGGGCAGGGGGAGGAACGGCTTCCTGCAGGAGTGATAACTGAGTGCTTTTAAATGTTCCTTTTGGTTGTCCTGCCAATTCCTGTGTTTAAGGTACCCTGCCTTCTTGTCACTGGAGGAAATCTGAGGAGGGACCCCATAGAGGAGACGGAGATTGCAACTCGCCCCACCCGCAGAATGAATTCACTAGTCCCATCACAGAAAAAGAATTTTCAGTGTGTATCAGTGGGAGGCACAAAAAGATTTATTTAGCAGACAAAAAAAGATACACTCCAAGGACCGTGAGGTTGCTCCTGGTGTGAGACCCATTATGGTCAGAGGCTTGAGGGGTTTTCTGTCGTCTTAGGGGAGGAGACCTGTGGAATTTGTGAATCATCGGCAAAGGGAGAGGAAGCCTGGGCTCAATTTACAGGTGAAAGGCAAGAGGCCATTTACAGGCCAGGAGCCCACTTTACAGGAGAAAAGCGTGGGCTGATCCACTGAAAAATTGTAAGCTGTAGTCCTTTAAAGTACAATTTAAAAAACATGATTTTCTCCTTTTTATTTGTTCTTCCTTTCTCGCTGCTCCCGTCCTTTGACGGCCCCCCTGGTGTCCAACGAGCGCTCGTCGCGGCGCTGCACCTCCCAGCTCAGAAGCCCTTTCAGGTCAACAGTAAACCCTGCCGTTTGCCCCGTGTCTTCCTTCTCCTCTCCGGGGCTCCGGTCCGAGCCGAGCCGCAGTCGCCGCACACCTGCACTCCGCTTCCCAGTTAGCGGCCCTTGCTCCCTCCTGGGGCCCCTCTCATCGCAGGACACACATCACCGAGAATCGTCTTCCTCCAGCGTCACTTAGGCCACCTAGCTCCCCTCTTGGCAGACCCGTAAAGGCTCCCAGTTGCCTCCCAAATCACACGAACTCCTCTAGTCTCGGTTTCGAGGCCCAGCCAGAGAGCCCCGCGTCCCGACTGCCCGTGGTCCTCGCGGAGCTGCTCCGTCTGCCCCCTCGCACCTGCACGCCCTCCCTGAGCACACGGCGGCCCGAGGTCGCTGTGCGCGCGCCTGGAGCGTGCACATTCACTTGCGGGCGGAGATGGGGAAAGAGGGGAGAACCCAAACTCGCTCCGCGACCTCCTCCTGCAGGAGCGAGCTAGGAAACGCGGGCCCAGGGTAGAGAGGAAGGGCAACGGAAGGGGGCGCTGCGGCCGGACGCCACGAGCTGCTGTCCAGGACGCTGGTGCTAGGCACGAGCAGGTGAAGCACGCACGACCCCCTCCAGTCGCTCTCCTAATTATCTTTCACTGTTCTCTGGCTTCCTTCTGGGTTCCTCTGAGTGTGTTCCCCCAGGGTGACCTCTCAGATCTCTTGGGTCTTCACGTCGCTGCTGGCTGAATCGCACCATTCCCATCTTTAGTACCTCTTGCCTCTTCCGGTCTGGGTAGAACAGGGCGTGAATGCTTTACGCAGAAGGTTGTGATCTGACTGCCTGCTTCTACAGCGTCCTCTAGCACCACCTTCTCCTTACTCACTGTGCCCCAGACACTCTGGTTATTCTTCCTCTCTCTGGGACACGCCGAACTTTCCCATCTCATTCTCGCATCTTCTTGGTCACATCCTTGTTAGACTGACCTTCCCTGTCACCCTCCCTGACCACCTTCACTGTAATTATCTGGGACGACAAAGCTCTTCCATCCTTTCACAGTGCTAGTTACAGTTTGTAGATCTGCATGCGATGGTTTGTTATCTCATTGACTGGCCACCTTCATTAGGAGGGCAGAAGCCTGGTGAAGCAGGCGGCCATTTGCCTTGTTCACTGGTGAGCCTCTTGTCCGATGCCTTTCTCAGCACGGGAGCTCAGTATTTGTGAGATGACTAGAACCTTGGATTTCCCCCAAAGTACAGATGCCCTGTGAGGGCTCAGTTTTTGGTCAAGAGGAAATATTGCTGTTCTCTGGAAAGCTTCACTCTAAACTGCCCGGCATAGCTGATCTATCAAGCCACTGTCTCCTGCCTGTCAAAATCTATTCCAGCATCTCCTACTCCTGGGACACTTTTCCAAACTCTCTCTCTGAGCCTAGTCCAGGACTGATAAATATCTGCAGAGACCAGGCAAAGACTCAGAGGGTAGGTTATGTGAAAGTAACAGGAAATGCTGGGGACTAGGTCATCAGCTGAGCTTACATCCCACATAGAGAAGACAGTTCCTGCTCAGCTCCAGTGGGTTCATAATATACAAGAAAAACAGGACCCATTTTGTTAGATTTTCCAGTTTTTCAAAAGATGAAAAAATTTGAATTTCTCTGTGAAACATCCACATTTACAAGACATGCTGGAGGCATGTTCCTGTGATCTCTTACCAGCCTTAGGGTCAGCCCTTACTCTCGTCTTGCAAGGAAGTAGCTCGGCACTTGAGTTCGTATGCGGCGGGCATGCTTGTGTTCCCGTGTTCTGTGCTGTGCTCTGACACCAGTGCCAAGCCTCAGGCCCCTGAACACAGAACTGACACCTTTGCCATCTCTGCATGGGGCCCACTTATCACCACTTCTTATGAGGGCGGCAGGCAGCCTTGCTATTTTGTGGACAGAAGCCCTGGCCAACCTGTAGAATCAAAGCATTTCCCACAAGGCTCAGATATTTTGTTTCTTAAGACCCATCTCTCCATCAGAGTGAGAATTACAGACCACTTTCCCCACTCTCCTTCTTCTGCCTTACATCTTTGTTGAAAAGTATCATTGTCCTTTGTTCTAAATTCCAATCTCTATTATGCTGTGATGATAATGTTAACTTTGTGCATAAGTCAGCAAACTGCAGCAATGCTTTATTCATCCAGCATCATCAGGAAATGAGGTGTTCTACATAATTAAATTGTCCAGATAACTAGAGCTAACTAACATTTTAAAGATCAACGTTCGTAAAAGACAAAGTGGAAATATCACCAAATGTACACTCTTTCCTGCTTTATATTACACTTATTTTTTATTATTTTTCCCCAGGGGAGGAACAAAACGGTAGAGCATGGCTGCTATTTACTTCCCTCCCCTGTGCCGCAAGCCTCCGCTCTGATCCTCACTGAAGCCACTGGCTCTGCCCTGACCAGGTCACAAGTGTATCCTTCCGTGATAGTCTGCATGCCGATGAGCAGAAAGGTAGCATGCTGTGACACTGAACTGCACCTTACTTGCTTTATTTTGTTTGTATGTTGAGACAGGATCCCACTATGTAGTCCAGACTTCCCTTGAACTCAATATGCAGCTCAGGTTGGCCTATAAGTCTTGATCCTCTGGCCTCAGGCTCCCTCAATTTAAATGCTGAGATTATAGGGTATTTAACAACAACATAGACAAACACAAAACAAAGCAAAAACAATAAAATGATACAGGGTTTCAAAACAAAATGATAGGAATTAACAATGGTTGTTATATTATGTATTATCCTCTTCAATGAAGTTGCTCAGATTAGCAGATGTAAGAATGACAGATTGATCAAACCGTTAAAGAGAATAAAAAAAATAATAGGCAGACAAGATGTTTACCCATGCGGGACTAATTTACTTCAGTTATGAGTATGGTCTCTAGTTGCATCCATTTATCTATAAAAGCCTCAAAATTATCTTTTTTATAGCTGAGTAGTATTCCATTATATAAAAACACCACATCCTTTTTATCCATTCTCCCATTGATGGGCAATTGGGTGGTTTCCAAGATTTAGCTCTTACAAATTGTGCTTCTATAAACATGGGTGCACATATATTGCTGTGGTATGATGTTTTTAGTTCTTCTGGAAAAATACCCAGAGGGGAATAGCTGGGTTAAGTGGGACCTCTAATCCTAGTTTTGTGAGGAAACTCCACAGTGATTTCCACAGTGGTTTCACCAATCTACACTCCTACCAACAGTGGAGAAGGGTTCCTTTTTCCCCACAGTCCATCCAGGATTTCTTATTGGTTGATTTCTTGATGATGGCCATTCTTTCTGAGGTGAGATGGAATCTCAGTGTAGTTTTAATTTTCATTTCTGGAATGACGAAATGATGTTGAACATTTTTTCATATATTTATTTGCCATTTGTATTTCTTCATCTGAGAAGTGTGTATTCATCTCAGATGCCCACTTTTGGATTGGGTCTTTGAATTTGGTGGGTCTGATTTTGTTAAATTCTTTATATGTTCTACATAGAAGTCCTTTCTCTGAGGGACAGTTGGGTAGATTTTTTCCCAGTTCATGAGTTTTCTTTTTACACTATTGGTAATTTCTTTCGACGTGCAAAAACTTTTCAATAAGATGAGATCCCAGTTTTTGATTCTGTATTTCCTGTGCAGTCTGATTTTTGTTCACGAACTCTCTACCTAACCCTACCTAAATCTTCAAGATTTCAACATACCTTCTCTTCCAGTAGATTTAGTGTTTCTGTTTTAATATTTATATCTTTGGTCCACTTTGACTTTAGTGCATGGGGATAGACATGGTTCTATTTTCATCTTCAGAATGTTGAAAGCCAATTTTTCCAGCACCATGTATTGAAGAGGCTATCTTTCTTCCAGTGAACTTGTTTGGTCTCTTTGTTAAATATAAGATGGCTGAGTGTGTTTGTAGCTGTGTCTGCATCCTCTAATCTGTTCCACTGATCTTTGGGTCTTAGTATAATTTCAAGTCAGGGATTGTGATGTCTCCTGCCTTTCCTTTGTTGCCCAGGATTGCTTTTGCTATTCTAAGCCTCTTCTGGTTCCAGATGATTTTCAGGAATATTTTCTCTGGATTTGTGATGTATACTAATAGTAATTTTAATTGGGGTTGCATTGAACCTGTGCAATCCTTTTGGAAGTATGGCCATTTTCACAATGTCGGTTCTCCCTATCAATAAGCAAGGAATATCTTTCCATTTTCTGAAATCCTCTTTGATCTCTTTTTTCAGAGTACTGTAATTTTCACTGCATAGATCTTTTACTTCCTTTGTTAATTTGATTCCTAAGTATTTCATTTTAGATGCTATTATGAAAGGTGTGGTTTTCCTAATCCCTCTCTGTCTTTTTGTTGTTTGTGTACAGGAATGATTTTTGAGTATTGACTTTGTATCTACCTACACTACTGAATTTGGTTATTAAATCTAGAAGTTTTTTGTGGAGTTTTTGGGGTGTCCTATTTAGAGTATCATGTCATCTGTGAATAATGATAATTTCACTTCTTCCTTTCTTATTTTTATTCCTTTTATTTCTCTCTATTGTCTAATTGCTCTGGCTAATGCTTCCAGAACTATATTGAATAGCAGTGGTGACAGTGGACATCCTTATCTTGTTTCTGATTTTAAAGCGAAAGCTTTGAGATTTTTGTCCATTTAGTATGATATTGGCTGTTGGTTTGTCATCTATGGCTTTTTATCAGAGTGAGGTAAAGACCACACTTTCCTATTTTCTGTAGAGTCTCTTTTATTATGAATGAGTGTTGGACTTTATCAAAAGCTTTTTCTGCATCTATTGAGATAATCATGTGAATTTTTTCTTTGGCTCTATTGATATGGTGTATTACATTAACTGAGTTGTGTATGTTGAACCATCCCTGCATTCCTGGGATAAATCTTACTCGGTCATGATGTATAATCTTCTTGATGATTTCTACATTCTGTTTGCTAGTATTTTACTGATAATTTTTTATCTATATTCATTAGGGAGATTGGCCTGTAGTTCTCTTTTTTTGGTTGGACCTTTCTCTGGTTTTGATATCAGGGTAATACATGCCTCCAGGAATGAGTAAGGGAGAATTCCTTCCCTTTCAACTTCATTAAAGAGTTTAGGATGAATTGGCATTAAATTGTCTCTAAATTTCTTATAGAATTCAGCTGTGCATCCATGAGGACCTCGGCTTTTCTTAGTGGTAAGTTTTTTATTACATTTTCAATTTCACTGGCTAATATTGAGTTATTCAGGATTTTTATATCTTCTTGATTCAGCTTTGGTAATTCATATATATCTAGGAATCTGTTCATTTCCTCTGTGTTTTCAATCCTATGAGAGTAAAGATTTTCAAAGTAGGTGTTGATGATCTGAATTTCTACAGGATCTGTAGTAATTTCACCCTTTTCATTCCTTACTGCATGAATTTGAGTTTTTTCTTTCCTTTTTTTTGATAAGGATGGCTAGGGGTTTATCAATTTTATTTATTCTTTCGAAGAACCAACTCTTCAATTTATTAATTCTTTGTATTGTTTTCTTAGTCTCCATTGTGTTAATTTTTACTCTGGTCCTTATAATTTCCTGTCTTCTTTGGGCTTTGTGTTTGTCTTGCTCTTCTTTTTCTAGAAGCTTGAGGTGAAGCATAAGATTGTTTATTTATGTTCATTCTGTTTTCCAGATGTGGGAATTCACCACTATAAATCTCCCTCTGAGGACTACTTTCATTGCACCCCACAGGTTCCTGTAAGTTGTATCTGAATTTTCATTTGATTGTAAATATTGTTTAACTTCATCTGTGACCCAGTTGTTGTTCAGGAGAGTTTTATTTCATTTCCAAGTGTTTATGGAGTTTTTGCAAATTCTTTTGTCATTAACTTCCAATTTCCTTGCACTATAGTCAGATAGGAGGGATAATTTCAGTTCCTTTGCATTTACTTAAGCATTTTCTATGGGCTTGGATATGATCTATTTTAGAGAACATTCTAGGTACAGCTGAGAAGAAGGTGTATTCTAATGTTGGGTGGAACACTCTGTAAATGTCTATTAAGTCCATTTGTTCACAAGTTTGGTTTAGCTTTGCCATTTCTAAGATGATTTTTTGTCTTGTTGATCTATCTCTTTGTTACAATGAGGTGTTAACATTCCCTGTTATGATTGCATTACTGCTTATTTGATTTTTCACATCTGTTAAAGTTTGTCATATAGTTGGGTACTCCTGTATTTGGTGCCTGGATGTTTATGATTGTTATCTCTTCCTCTTAAAATTTTCTCCAAACAAGTAGATAGTGACCTTCTTTATCTCTTTTGATCATTCTTGCTTTGAAGTTCACATTGTCTACAAACAGAATAGCTACCCCCATGTTTTTCTGTGTTCCTGTCTCATGGAATATTGTTTTCCTTCCTTTGACTTTAAGTATATGAATTTCCTTTTGAGTTAAATGTGTTTCTTGTATACAGCATATTGTTGACTTTTGTTTCTTGATCTACTCTGCCATCTGCTTCTTTTGATTGGTAAATTGAGACTATTTACATCTTGATGGCTATAACTGATATGTTTTGGTTTATCTTTGTCATGTTATTTTCCTGCTGTAGGTTTCTCCTTTTTCCTTCTATTTAATTGCCTACTCTGCTTTGTAATTCTTTTCTGTTGTGCTTGAAATTGAAGTCCTTTTTATCTCTTTCTAGAATGTCTTTTAGTACTCTTTGTAGCGTTGGTTTGGTGCTCATGAATTTCTTCAGTTGTTCTTCATCATGGAAATATTTCATTTCCTCATTAACTTTGAAGGGCAGTTTTGCAGGGTACATCAATCTGGGTTGGAAGTTATTTTCTTTCAGGATCTGAAATACTTCATTCCATGCTCTTCTTGACTTGATGGTTTGTGTTGAGAAATCTGCTGTGATTCTGGTTGGCTTTCCTTCAGAGGTGATCTGTTTCTTGTCTCAAACAGGTTTTAATATTCCATTCTGTTGCTGAGTTTCTGGGATCTTGATCACTATATGTCTGGGTGTAGATTTATTTTGGTTATGTCTAATTGAAGTTCTATATGCTTCACTTGTCTGTATGTCCAATTCTTTTTCCATGCTTGGAAAATATTTTGCTATTACTTCTGTCTTTTTAGGTCATTTGTGTTGACTCTTGCTGTTTCCTTGACACCTATATATTTTACATTGTTTTTCTTTGCAGCTGTTGAATTGTTATTTCCTAGTTCCTTATTATTTTTAAGAGATCCTTCCTTTCATGATCATTAGCTACAATGCTGTCTTCAAGGTCTGAAAGTATCTTCAGCTTCATTCGAGCAGTTTTGTGAGCTTTCAATGGAATTTTTAAAATTTCTTGGACATGTTTCATGCATTCTAATTCTTTTTTGTATTCATTCAAGATTTCCACCATTTTTCTATGTGTCTCTGTTTTTTTATCTACATCTTCTTCAGATGTGCTGAGCAATTCTTTCATTATTGTAATCATTTCTGTTTTTATCTCAAAGATTCTTTCTGATCTGATGTCTTCTATGGCCTGATTGAGTTGTTTCTTTACTTCAGTTACTATCATTTCAGAAATTTCAGGTGTATGACTTCCAAACTCTTCTGTGAATATCTCCTCATCTTGTTCTGGGTGGGGCAAAGGTCTGAGATTGTATTTTGCTCCTTCATTTTGTTCTCTTTGAAGATCTGGAGGTTCTCAGGAGCTCAGCCTCACTTGCACAATGGTGTGGGAGTGGCAGGGCAAGAACTTGAAGGCCCCTGGTGCTCAGTGTAACTCCTGTGAGGGTGCGTGGGGGTGAGGGACAGTTGCTGATGCTCCTGAAGCTTTCTGGGGCTCAGTTCGCTCCCATACCAGTGGGGGAAGGGTAGGGGCACAGTCACCAAGGCTCCCGAAGCTGTCTAGGGCTCAGCTTGGCCATGCAAGGATGTGAGGGGGCCAGAAACTTTTATCTTGATCATCATTCTTCATCAAGATGTGAAGAGCTACCTCATTCTATATAATAGCCTCATCTATCCTGTTGTGTAGGTGCACCACTATTAATTAAGCATTTCCCTCCATTGGTAGGCATCTAGTTGTTTCCAATCTTTTATTACTATATTTTAAAAACCATAATTATAAACTTTGGGTTATTTCATTTTGCACATGTTCAAATATATCAAGAGGTTAAATTCCCAGAAGAGAATCACTGGCTCTGGGAAAGGATGTGTACATTTGCCATTTTGACAACTATTGTTGTATCACCTTCCAAAAAGTTTACATCAGTTTTTTTCTTCTGCCATCACAGTATGAGAGGACTTTGTGTCTCATTCCTTTAGCAGCATATAACCAGACTTTTAAATTTTTGTCACTTGTTAAGTAAAAAGTATTAATGCATTTAATATTTGAAATGTATTTACATTATAGATTATGAGTTTTATAAAGTGTTCTTTGTCTCTTCTAATATGTTCCTCCCTGAATTTTATCTTGACATTAGAATTGCAATGTTTACTTTCTTATTGTTTCTATTTTTCTGAGAAGTTTTTTCATCCTCTTTAATTGATACACTATTTTTATTTATTTATTTGGTACCAAGAATTGAACTCAGGACCTTGAGCTTGCAAAGCAGGTGCTTGTGCCACTGAGCTATATCCCCAGCTGATACATTATTTTTAGAGTAGTTTCAGATTTACAAAAAAATTGAACATAAAATGCAGGGTTCCCGTATACCTTGTTTCTACTCCAGCCCTCTCCAAGTTATCCTTATTATTAACATCTTTTACTAGTATGGTAGATTTGTTATAATTAATAAACCAACTTAATACATCATTATTAGCTAAAGTGTCTAGTTCATATTAAGGTATACTTTTGGTGTTATACATTCTGTGGGTTTGCACAAATGCATAAATATCAGGTACCACCATCACAGGGTCATGCAAAGTAGCTTCACTGCTCTAAACATCCTGTTTCCACTTGTTTATCCCTTCCTCCCACTCACCTTCTTTGAGAATTTCTGGTAATTACTGATACCTTTGCTTTGTCCGTTTTTTTGCCTATTCCAGAATATCATATAGTGGGATCATATGGTATGGAGCCTTTTCAAACTGGCTGCTTTCACTTGGCATTATGCACTTTCACACCTCCGTGCTTTCTCATGCCTCGATAGTACCCTGTCTAAATATACTACAACTGGTTCATCTAAATACCTACTGAGGCCTCTCCTGGTTGCTCCCAACTAAGGGTGGCTATGAATGAGGCTGGTTTAAACATTCATGTGCAGGCTTTTATGTGAACATAAGTTTTCAGCTCGTTTGGATGACAATGAACATGTTTGCTGGATCATATAGTAGGGCTATGATTAGCTTTCTGAGTAGCCACCAAACTGTTTTCCAAGGTGGCTGTACAATTTCAAATTCTGAATGGCCTGAATGAGAGCTCATGTTCTTGCCAGCATTTAGTGCTGTCAGTGTTTTGGATTTAGCCCTTCTACTAAATCTGCAGTAATACTTCATTTTAATTTGCTCTTCCCTAGTGACATTGAGAGTCTTTTCATATGCTTATTTATTGTGTTTTGTTTGGTGTGGTTTTTATTCAGATGTCTTGCCTACTTTTAGCTGTGTTGTTCAGTATTTTCTTATTGTTTAGGTTTAATATCTATTTTGATATTTCACCTGATATTTGTTTTGCAAATTTCTTTTTCCCAGTAGCTTGTCTTTAACTTACTCACTTTTAACTTGTAGTTCTCTTATGTGTGATGCTGAATATCCTTTCTTATTTCATTCATTTTGTTTGCTTCTTTATCTGTTTTAAAATGCTTCCTTCTTCTCTCCTGAGGGTTCAGGACTTATACCCTCTATCTCCCTTCTCTTAAGTGTGTTTTTTTCAAAATTGCAGCACATATTATTTGCTGCCTCTGATAACAAGAGTTTCTGATATTAAAACAATAGAATTTTGTATAATGTCCCTGGGAGCCTCATTCATGAGTTAAGTTCACAGGCCAAGGCACATATACTTTATGTATCTATTTAGGCCCCTCAAGAATCTTTACCATTTTCTGGTTTCGGCCTTTGTCAGAACATTCCAAGATGTCCAGCAAATGAATTCCTAGTTCTGGCATTCTCTGCTGGGGTATTTGAAGGCAATCATAGGCTGGAGGCCTTGGTTGTAAGGGGCCTTTGGACCCACATATTACTATGCATGTAAAAATATAATTGCCTTGCATACATAAAAATTTGTTCCCTCACTCCTCAAAGTATCAGGATAAACTTATATTTCTGGAAAACATTAAACAACAATTCTCTGGTGGTATTTTCAGATGCAGGCTCAGTGAGATACTTTTGCTTGCAATGCCTGGCATTTCAGCTGAAGTTTCCCATGCATGCTTCACAGAGGTGATCCTGGTGGTGGTAGCCCAGCACCATCCCATAGATGGCAGTAAACACACTTTTCAGCATTTTCCTTCCTCTCACTGGAAACAGTCTCCTTCAGGGAAAGAAAATGAATGCCGAGACTGTGGAGTAATAATTAGCAAACAGACTCTAGTCATTTGAAAAATTGGCAAGAAGCCTTATTAAAGGAAGTAATAATAGTCATATTTTGCACTTCTAATAGGGTCTTTTATCTCTAGGCCTCCAAGAGCCTGTCTGAGTCATGTAGAGGAAGAAAAGAAAAAGAAAGAGCTGGGTCAGAAGTCAGGAAACATTGTCTCCGTTTGACATTCTGCATGCCTCTCTCATTTCAAAGTGAAGGTGGAATCCTCCCTCGCATTTAAATACCAGGAATTTATGCAGGTTAGAGAAGAAAAGGCCAGCAATGCACTGCGAGATAAACACACATTTCCAAGGTAATATGGAAAACATGATTTTCTCAGAGGTGTTTTCCTGTGAAAATAACAACAGGGCTTTAAATACTTCACCTTCTATAAACACGTGGACAGCATTTCTATTCACAGTGCACTAGACAAATTGAGAAAGCATTTTAATATCTTCTTTTGGATAGCAAAGCACAATTATCAGAACATCTTTGTATTTATTCCTATGAGGCCAGGCTAGATACTGCTGCAGATGGGTGTCAGTCCTGTGAACTCAGTATCATTCACGCATTGTCTCTGAAAGTGAAGGAAGCAGAAAAAATAATTTCTAACACACGTGCACAGCAAATGCCCTAAATCCACAAGTACAGCTGTTCTCCTTGTCTCACATTAAACCCGCATCTCTAGTTTCTCCTAGAAACTCCAGATCTACTGAAATCTTGAAGCATTAAAATTTTCCTTTATTATTGTCAAGGTTTAGCAACTTGACAACCCAAAGACAGGCACCCTGACTATTTCAGGGAACTTAAGTTTGGAAATAAAGTAGAGCGGCTCTCCCTGGTGCATTGAAATTCCCTTGGGATTTGGTAAGATGAACATTTTATGATGATCACTTTCTGTGGCTGTGTTATATTCACCTTGGTAAGTTAATTGACTTCTCTGCATATCAGTTCCTTCATTGTGTGAATTCCTACTGTACAAACATTGTTTGAAGCATTAAAAGAGATGATGAATATCAAGCATAGCACATATTACTCAATAGGTCTACAATACCTACTGGTCACTAAGAAATACAAGCATATGCATGCAATAGATGTAAGAGAGAGACAGACAGACCAGGTTTCTTTCGGGCTCTTCTGTGTCTCAGAGATTCAGGTAAATTTGTTCAAATCCCCAAAGTCTGAACCTATCCCTCATAGTTCCTATAAATTCATGACCTTGTTTCCCCATGGTTTTTTTTTTCAATTTTAAATCCAAGACTTACAGATTAATTTAGTGCCTTGGACACTAATACATAGACCTCAACTCCTTAGCCATTCTCCACACATAAAATCCCCAGCCTCTCATAATAATACTATGCACCTGGTAACTGGAGCAGAGACTTGCGTTTGACGAGAAATCATTGCCTTCTGTCATTTTGCTGGTTCTATCTCAGGCTTCTGTCTTCCAGCAGTACAGGCTGCCGCATGGCTTCATCCCATGCAGTTCCAACACCGGGGAAGGGGAACCCAATCTTTCCTCAGCCTGTCCAACTACTTTCTGCGTGCCAAACAATTTACCTGACCAACATATTCCTTCCAGCCTCCCTGGAATTTTAGAAAATATAATTTATTTTATCTTAATTTACTGTAAGACCCAGGGTCAAATTCTCATAGAGACTCTCATTTCCTTTATTCTATACAATTTCTTCTCATTTGTGTGTTTGAGCACATATTAACGCAGTAACATTACTTCCTATCTAAGAGGCATTTCTGTTTAACAAACTATTCTTTTTAAGGTTTATCCAGGTTTTACTTTTAGAACTGTAATATATTTGTATAAAGCTTGTCCATTCACTGAATTCTTCGTTCTCTGATTTATTTTCACTCAGAGCACAAACTCTTCTTTTCTTGGTAAGGATATCACCAGACAGGGCTGGTCAGTGGTCCACCAAAGAGATGAGGACCTCAACTCATCCCAACCAATGGGGAAATTGTAGATTCACTGATTCTTGTAGCAGAAATGAACTTCAGGGTGCATCAGTGTGAAGAATAGAAAGGTTTATTGGGCAGAAAGAAGTATACACCCAGAGGGGAGTGTGGGTGCTCATTATGGTATGGGGTTGGGGCTTATTCAGTCTTGGGGGTATCCTCAAGATGAGTGATCTAGGATGTATATTCCTACTGTCTGGCAGGCTACCATTTGTAAGGCTAAGTTAGAACGCAAATCATTTGCATGTGTTTGAAGTTGAGAATATGCAGCCCACTTAATAGTGCTGCTTCCTTGAGGATGAAAGCCTGTGGGAGGAAAAGCCAGGCTTAGTACACAAGTGTAAAATGCCAGCCCAATTTATAAGCTTATCATAACTTTATGACCCTTAGGAATTTTTCTTTTTGGAGTTTCTAGGAAGGGAAAAAAGCCTTGTAACCTTGGGTAACTTGGTGTCCTGCAGATACAGTTTTTCTTAAAAGTGCAATTTTTAAATGATTGTATTCCTTGTCTTCTTCCTATCTATCTTTCTTTGTTCTGTTGTACTTCAGTCCAAAGTCATCAGTATGTATAACATTCCTGATGCTGTGCCATCTGGGAGCAGTGATTGCTGAGTACGGGGCAGCACTGAGTGACCCCAGATTCTTGTGCATATGGAGTTACAGTGTTTCATTCTTTTTTCCCACTCTTGTCTCCTTGCCTCTTTTTGGATAATCATTGTGTGCTGTCTCCAGCAACAATCCTTCCACTGCCGTTTCCTTTTGCATCTTCCAGTCTACTGATTGATAAAAACAAGGCAAACATTAAGAGTTCCTTTAAAGTCAGCCATTGGTGTAGACTGTCTTATAAGAACTCCACTGTGAGCAAAATGTGTGAGCTTTAACTCAAAAACTTTTTCTAGAGGCCACTCTGTGAGTTTTGCTCAGCTGTCCTAGTTTCTAGGCTGTTTTAGCATATTTAAATCCTAGAAAAAATTATCTGAAAGAAGTGATGTAACTATATCACTGTCCACTGGTCTCCTTTTAAAACTCTATTATCAGTGGATCCTGGGGTGAGATCTAGTTGGTGCACAAGGATAACATGTACCAGGGAGTACCTGCTTTGAGTGGTTGGGGTGGCGGTCAAATTTTTTGTAAACAAATTTTGGGTGTCACCCTGGGACATACCATTCTATGATTTAAGAATGTTTCCAGTGTGAAAATCTTATGAAGGTAGAAAGCATTCACTTAACAAGAGGGAATTAAATGCCAGGTACAGTGACACATCCCTGTACTCCCTACTACTTGAGAAACTGAGACAGGAAAAATGTGGCTTCAGTGCCAGCCTTGAAAACAAGACAAGACCCAGTCTCAAACCAAACAAAAGGAATGGAATTGTTTATGTAATCAGCAAGGCCAGATATTTCAGGTGATCAGATTATATTCCCATTTCTAGCTGTCCTTGTTTGCTCTAAGAAAAAGATACTCCGTTTTCCTTTCTCCACTGTACCTTTCTTTCTTTCTGCTCTTAGTTTTTTCTCCCTTGTTTTTTTTGAAACAGGGTCTCACTATGCAGTTCAGGCTGGCCTTGAGCTCACTTTGAGACCCAGGCTGGTTTCAAACTCCTAACGATCCTCCTGCCTCACCCTCCCAAGTGCTGGGATTACAGGGGTGTGCTCCCACTCCCTGCTTAGTTTTTTCTTTATATGCAAACCAATGGATCTCTTTTTCCACTGAGGGCAGCCCCAAACAAACAAATAAGTATTGAAAATACTTTTCATTTAGACTGAGCCAAACTATTAATAGAATACTAAGAGCGAGGAAACTTTCCTAATTTTGAGAATAACTATGATAAGAAAGAAATTGTTATCTCTTACAGGATTTTCTCATGAAAATGTTACATGTTTCTCCTGAATTTCATGTTATTAAAACTTGAAAACTAAGCCTTTTATGTAGTCCAGGAAGCACCTCTCATTCCTTTCTCACAGTGGGAGAGTCCAGTGACAAGGACCCCTGCACATGGCCAGCCACACACCTGTCTGACAGGTGCAGACCTGATGGGCGGTCAGATATTTTCTTGGTGCACAAATCAGGAGAGGTGGCTAGGTTAGGTGCCCATGTGTATGCCAGCTGTGCATCATTCTGGAAAGATCCTTTCTTTTAAATCACACTTGTCTGTCTGTGCATTTCATTTAGCCACAGTGCCCCAGCATAACAAGTAAAATTCTGACTTTAGGCAAGTTATTTAAACTACTTGTGCTTTAATTTGGTTATCTGTAGATGGTAACGTGCTTTCTTCATAGGATTATGTTGAAGTTAGTGGAACTGATAGATGTAATGTGGAGACACTGTGTTCATGATTCTTACAGTTTTCAGTATGAGTAGGAGCTGTGAAGATAAGACAGTGTAGACCATTATGTGAATTAAGGGCTTAGGTCCCATAGTCAATGCTGTGTAGGTCTTGGCATCTGCCCTCTCATAGCTTGGCTGTGTGACTTTGGACAAGTTTCCTTGCTGCTACAAACTTCACTTCCCATAAAAATGCAACTACTGCAGTATATGCCGTATCAGGCTGTTACAAGGATGGAATGCAGGTAGAGAACACACAAGATACCTGGCACATGGACAGCCCTCGAGTGGCATCTGCTGTGAAGATACTGAGGAAGATAGGATGCTAGTAATGCAATGTCTGTGCACACAGAGAGATCTTAAAAGCAATTTCCACTTCCTTGTTTGGCAAGAAGGAAGAACTCACCAAAGCTCTTCTTGGAGCACAGTTTGCACAGCTCTGTTGGTGCTTAATTAGAGGACAGAAAGGAGAACAATGAAATGCAAAGGAAGACCTGGGTCTCTTGTCAAACCTCGCAGATACCTGAGTTCAGACTCCACCTCTCTCCAGGGAGTTCTTTGAACCTACATTCGCTGACCGGCAGCTGGGTTTCTAAACCAGAGAGGCCCATAAACAGGACTGGTACATGACTCAGCCTGGAAAAGCTAGGATTCTAATTCATGGGTGCCCTTTAATTCTGAAGCCCATTTCTCTGATTGAAGGCAGGGGAGGGCACCTGGGATGATTTATATTCTTCTATCCCTTTCATTCTGAAATACATGCCACATGCCACTTGGAAAATGATCTTTCTCTGAAAGCCAGGTTCAAATCTCACTATAGAAGGCCTGTTCTCTATGGGTGCACACATGCATTATGAACAGGGAGACCTTGATACTTGGGAATAGCTGGGACAGCAATATTCAAACAGCTGAGATTTATGTTTACTGCGAGTTAGTCACATGAACTTTGTGTATGTTGTGAGGTGCCATACTCTGAAGTGCCTGGATGGAATAGAATGACATTGGACTGATGATTTTCACTTTTGTGTTTGTTTTTACAGCACTAGGGGTCAAATGCAGGGCTTTCACTCTGAGCTATAATTCCAGGACGTTTACTTTTTATTTTAAGACAGGGTCTCACTAGATTTTATATGAATTTACAGGTCTGTATCAAAACAGTGAAACTTTTCTTCTCCCCAGTATTGGTTGGGGACATTCAATGACAACTTGGTTAAACTTGTGCTTTTCTCCCTAACTGTGTTGGGGGTTCATTGAAGATTAAAACATTTACTCATCGTGGACTCCTGCCTGGCCAGGAAGTAGCCCAACAGACAAAGGAGGATGAGCCTCCGACTACAGCCTGTATAGCACAGATGTTATATATTAACCCCTGCATACTCAGCCCTAGATTCCTGCATGTTAAGCACATGTCTATTTCTGTAATCATCACCCAACTTCCATGTGCAGCCCTCTTCGCCCATGTTGGTGAAACCTACAACTTTTCATATATTTTTCAGTTCTTCAGACAACTCCACACCCTACCCTCACTACCTCCCAAATATCACCCTGTCCTTGGCCTACCTTGCTCAGATATGGCATGATTTTAATCCTGCTCATGTCCTGGTGATCTCCTCCAGACCCCTTCCAGTTCATTTAAATTCCTTTTAGACTGATGCTCATGGAATTGAGCTCGTTCTTCCCCCTCCATTCTGTTGCCATGCTGCTTCCTTGTCTCCTTGTTCACTGAATGCCCCATCATTTTCTCTGGCCAACTCAGGCTTTGTCACTGTGCCTCCTCCATGATCTCCTCTATCTGCCTACGTCAGGCACTTGGTCCTATTGATTGTTCCAACTGAATATTGAATAACTACAGTAGGTTTCAGGAAGAATATGGTGCAGGAATATAAATGAATAAAATTTATCACTTTTTGGTCATTCCCATTGCTTCTGCCTTAAGCAAAAGTTTTGTTTTACTTAACTTTTATTTTTAAAAATTTCCAATATATAAAAAAGTTGAAAGAAATTGTGATAAACACCTACATACCATTGCCCTAGATTCATCGATTGTTAATATTTTTGCCTCAGTTGCTTCTCTCTCTCTCCAACACTCGCCCCACACACACTTTAAATAACTGATGCAAACCATTGGAAAGTAAATTGCAAGCTTCATAACATATAATCTTTACATGGTATAGCATATACCTAAGAACTATGAAATTCTCATAAAAGAACAAAACATTTTCCACAACTCTCTTTAGGAGGAGGGCTTATAAACTGGGGTTTATGAACAGGGGTTGTGGAGTACATGAATCCCATAAAGTCATATGCAAAATTTTGAATGTAGGAGAAATTTCCTTGGGGTGAGAGGAAACCCACAGTCATCATCAGAGGCTCATACTCTCCTAGCAAATGTGGGCCCTAGTTCTAGGCTCTTGCCCTTTAGCCCAAGTAGGGTGGCTGGTTATGAGTTTTCAACTGCCTCAGATCAAGAATAATTCAGAAGCTACCTAGAATCATCCAGTGGCTTCCTAACAGCTGTGGGAGAGAGTTGGTGTTCCTTAACATGACACAGAGAACCTTTGTGACCTTACATCGCCAGTCTCTTCTTTCACAATGCCTGCCTTACCGTCCCAGGTGACTGGCCATAATTCCCATGCAGGATGTGAGCTTTGGCGCTCCCCCTCCCAATCCCTTCCATTTCAGGTGTCTCTACTTTCCATTCAAGACCTAACTTAGTTGCCTCCTGCTGCGGGATGTCCTTCCTAACCCCTCCCCTGCTGCTTCTGCTCACAGTGTGCTCATTCCCCTCCCCTCTGCTAATTTGTTTACATGGCTTCCATCTCAGGGGTACAGTGAAGCACCCCACATGTAAATGATGAGGTAGAGACCAAAGGATGGCACAACCCCTGTCTAATCACCTGGTCCCAGATCCTCTTGCCAGTCCTGTTCTCTGAATCTCATTTACACCACGGCTGCAGGGGGCTGTCCTGTTCTCAGACCCCTGGTTTTGCCTTCTTGGGACATTTTTGTGTGTCTGCCATGTGATGCTGTCAACAAATCTAATTCTGGCAGATTACTCTGTGGGTACATTCCTGCTGTCCCTTGGCTGTCCAGATTTGATCATTTCAAGACAACCCCATATCCATGCATGGGAAAGATTCCACATTACTTAAAACAACAGATACTCTAAGAAATAGATATATGCCCAGGCACTGGGACACCAGGAAAAGTGTGATATGGGGTCAGTTCCAAGGTCTTGTGGTAAAAGTACTAAACCATACTGCAGGGGCTGTGGTCACTCCGAGCAGAAAGTGATACTGTGACAGGCTGAACTATAGAAGCTGGGAGAGGTGGCTGGTACTCTGACAACGCCCTTGAACTCGGAGGGAAGCACGCAGCACAAGCTCAAGGCTGTTTTCTTTTATTTTTCCAGGATGACTCCAGTGTACCTTTCCAACCCTGGTGCTAACATTTCGAATCTAGAAATCAGATCCTGAGCTGCAATGTGGCAAGCAGCTGGCTCTCTGGCTGGAGTCCAGGTCTGCAGCACAGGTAGAGACCCGCATTGTTCTAGTCTAACACTTGGCATTGTCCAGTGAGATGGAGCAGCACGTTGGCGTTGGAGGGGTGGCCCTCTTGTGTTTGGTCCATTCGCTTGCTGGAAGAGCTGCCAAAGAGCACATTTGCAGGAGTGGGCGGGATTCAGAGGACAGGGCTTGGGACACCCTGCCGAGGCTCCGGTTCTCCAGGGAGCATCTCCCTGGCAGCCACGGGCCTATGCTGGAAAACTCAGAGGCTGTGGAGCTGTCTGCTAATGTCAAGGCTGACCTCAGCCGGCAGCACCCTTCTCTTCCTGCTTCCCTGGTGAGTTGGCCCCTGTGGGATGTTAGCCCAGCTGCTTTCAAAAATGTTGTTATCCCCATCCCATTCTCTCCTACAGCCATCTCCCCTGGCAGAAGCGCCCGGGCCACAGTGAGCATCATTCTCTCCTACAGCCATCTCCTCTGGTAGAAGAGCCTGGGCCACAGTAAGCAATGTTTCTGTATAGATTCAATCCCCTGTGCTCCAGTGGGAATGTATTACCAATCAGGGTGCATCGGCCCAGCTATTTGGCTTCGACAATAAATCTCTTTGCTTTCATGAGTTTAAATCAGACTTTAAAACATCGCCCTTAATGTTCTTTTAATGCAGTTTTCTTCTGAATGAGTTCCCTTTAGGTCCAGTCCTTGTCATTAATACACTCTCTTGGCAAAGGAAGGAGGGCTTCTTTGAGGAAAGCCCTGCCAGTTTAGGAAACCAGTTGAATTGCTATGGTGATGCCAGGAGCCTCTTTTGCATTTTACAAGGACACTTGAGAAAACAAAACTCTCTGACTGTAAATTTAATTTTCTCTTGACAGCCTCAGTGTCTTTGCAGCCCCAGACGTTATCCATTACTTCTTTCTTCTGTAATTAAAAATCAAGGGGGGAAATGTACAGGATTAACAAGTTCTAATTTTCATTGATGAGCGCTAAAAGCTTATCAATAATGGGATCAGAAAAGCTGCTTCGCCTAAGCTCTATTTTTCTAGGGTGGGTGATTTTGATAGAGGATTGCTTTCAGGGGGTGAAAAATGCTAGCTTTCCAAAGAACCCCATTGCTAAACTTAGGAAGAAGGGCAGGGCAGACCACACCAGTCTGCAGCAGGAGTGAGCTGAAAAGCAACTTGGCCTTGCAACTTTTACAGATTCAGTGTTCAGGCTTAGGGAGGTGATTACAGGAAGAGATTAAAAGGCTGTCTTTCACACACATGTTTCTCCTCTCCGGATGGCTTCTGCAGGAAAGGCACTTGCCTGGATGTGCTGAGAAGGAAGAAAGTTATTTCCAATTAGAAGAATATTGGTGGTAATTCCTTTTGGGTTATAATTTATAGATAATACTTTATCAGGGGCTGGGGGCATCCATCCTGTTTATTACCCACAAGGAGGTAAGTAGATGAGCATGGGTGGCTCTGAGAGACTCTGAGCTAATCAATAGGATCTGGGCTGTGTCATTTCAAATGCTGTGACACACAAGGCTTCCAGTGAATGTGACAGGTATGTGACAAGAATGAGCTATTGGCATGCACATGTTTCATAAAATTGCCAACAAATAGGTGCAGAGATGATTCAAGCTAGGATTTTAGTTTTAGATAAGGCAAGTAAAGTGTAGATGAAGTAGAAGCCTTAGCACATGACCTTGAGTTTCTTCTGTAATACGGAGGCCTCTGCTGTGTTCAACAGGGACTGGGTATGTGAATTTCAAGCAGAAGTTTGGTGCTTTGATACCAAAGGTTTTCTGCTAAGCACTGGAAAGTTTAGGATATCTCTGGAGGAAAAAAAAAAGCAAAGGATAGCAGAAAAAGCTAGCAGCTAGGGATTCTGTCAAAAGAATACCGACTTGGTTCCTGTCACAAAGAACTTCTTAAATGAAATCTAGGGAATCACAGAGAGCAGGGTTGCTACTTTCAAAGAGGTCACTTTTCAAGGAACCCTGCCAGCCTTCCAATCAAGCATCCCTCCTTCCCACATGCCACAAACTCCAGGTGCTGAGGATATCTTCAGTAAAACATACTGAAGATGATATTACATGAATAGGATCAGAACATAAACTCTAGACAAATGATAGAGTCTGAATATTAGCCTGACTTCCTATTAGCTGTGTGAGCTTCCAATTAACTGAGCTTTGGTATTCTTGTCTGTAGGATAAAGAATATTTTTGTCTCATCTGATAGGGTTGTTATTACGATTAGATGAGTGAATATATTTAAGGCATAAGGTTTCACATAGAAAGCAGTAAATAAATATTAACAACTTAACTATGATACTGTTTAAGCAGTGATCTTGCTGAAGACATACTCGCTAGCTCTCTTCAGCTCAGTGATTGTAAACAGTCAGATCACTTAGTTCACTGGTTTGGAAAGCTGGGGTAATTATGTTGACACATAAGATGATCTTGTGGGGTACATATATGAATACTTTTTATTTAAATAACTAGATATTTGTTAAATATCGCTAAGACATAGCATTCATTATTTATCAGTAAAAAGTATCACATGTGTCTATTTCCTGAACATTGTTGAGTAAAGATAAAACTTTGAAAAGCAAATACATATCAGACCATGTGTGCAATGCAGTATGGGCAAAGTTATAACGCTATGAGTTGAATTTGAAAGACTAAATGAGAGTGGTGTAAGGGCCTTCTGGCAGAGAGGACTGCAGAGGCCTTGAGGAGGCCAGGATGGTCATAGAAAGAGAGATGAGGTTGCAGAAAGGGCAGTTGGACTACAGAGGGCCTTATATGCCATGTTAGTGAGTTTGGACTCTGTCCCAAGGTGACAGGACACGTCAGTGAATCGGGCTGACAGCATCAGGGATGTGAAGCAGGGTGCCGGTTAGAACGCTGTTGCCCATTAAGAAATGATGAGGACGTGAATGGGAGCAGTGGTCCCAGAGAGAGGAAGGAAGTAGATGAAGTCAAGAAATCTTCGTCAGGGTGAAAGATGCCCAGCGTGTTACCTGGATATCTAAATGGATGCTGGGTGGAGAAGCAGATTGAGAATGCAGGGGCTGAGTTGAGGAAGACAATCCCAGTGAGGAACTGGAAGGGAGCATGTGTTACTGGCTCAGAAAGAGGAGCCAGCAGAGAGGGGGTGTTGGGAGACCAGCAGCGCCTGTGTGCCCCTGGGCTGACCTTGCCGGGATCCTGTGTGCGCCTTGTGTGTCTTCCTGTGTTCACACCACATGCTTTTATCTCTCTGCCTGTACCAGTCCTCAAACCCATCCAAACAAGTCTTCCACTCCTGTCTTGCCTTCCTTTTTCCCTTCATCCAGCAGCTATTCACCGACTGCCTATTATGTATGTTTTAGGAACAAAGAAACAAGTAAATCAAAACATTCACAGAGCATCTATTCTAGAAAAGGGAGGCAGACAATCAGCAAATGTAAGGTAAAATGCACACTGTATAAGATGGTGATAAATGCACTGGATGAAAAAGAGAACGGGAAGGAAGACAGAGAGGGCCTTGTTGGGTGAGGGTGGTGAGAGGCAACAGTAATTCACGGAAGACTTCACCGCCCGTGTGATATTAAAGATCTGAAGATGGTAAGGGAGTAAATGAAGTAAATATCAAGCGGAAATGTTCTCAGTGGAGGGAGCAGCGAGGACTAATGGCTTGCGTCAGGAGAGTGTCATGCTGTCCAAGGAACATCAGAACAGCCTCTGGCCCTTGAAAATGTCCAGGGTAACACTGAGGAATAAGCACCCTGTCATCAAGACCTCTTCCCAGCACCATAAGCAGGAGTTTGTAGCACGTTGCTTCTCTGGCTACAACGTTTGGCATTTAATTTTAAATGGATGATCAGTTTATTGCAGATTTCTCTCTCCTTAGGCTTCTTACCCCTTTTGCCTTTAAAGAACTTGCTCTGGTCTCTCTCAAGTCATCGTGTCCACCTTCCTTTAAACTCCCAGGGAGTGATAGGGAACCCTACATGCTTTTGACTATTGCTAGCTACATTTTCAGTGTGGAAGCCAGACTCAGGGGTAGTGAGGGAGGCCAGGTGGGGCAAGGACAAGGTCATAAGTTCAGGAGAGCTCTTAGGATATGAAAAAGTCAATTTCCAGGAGCAAAGAAAGGGGCAGGTGTTTCCAGTCCTAAATCTGGAGATCATTCTGAAACTAGGATTCTGGCCTGTGGGAACAGCCAACCAAGGAGTAATGAGTAGGGCTTTTAAGGTCAAATGTTCCTAAAGTCAGACATAAGTCCATTAAGAAAAGGTTTAACAACAGGAAAGCTTAAGTAATCAAGGACATGGCTTACAAAACAGTGTTAGGGCAAATCCTGTAGCAGACAGCAGGAAACCCACATTTGGGGTTAGGACTTGCAGACTCCAGAGCACCTGGGACTCAGACCAGACCTGGTTCCAGATTAATTGGATCAATTTTATCTCAGCGATGAGCCAGTTATCACCTTCAGATCTTCCAATCCTCTGCCTAGGGACAAGTCAGGTTCTGAAGACTGGACTGAGATCAACCCTAATCATGGGATGAACTGGCTCCCACTCTGAAATTTATGAACTTGTCACAACTCAGAACACAGCCACTGTTGCAACCAGAATGATTTCTTTGCCTCCATTATTTGCCGCACTCACCGTGCTGCCTTTTGATCCTGGTTGGGGGGACATGTCCTTGTTCCTACCAATCCTGCATACAGAGGAGGATTTGGAAGTCTTCCTAGACTCTTGACTTTGAACTCGGCTACATGAATTGCTTTGGCTCACAATAAATGGGCAAAAGTAGTAAGTAGCATGTCACTTCCAAAGACTTGAACATGCTTTTTCACGTGGTGTCTTAAGCTTCTGCCTGTTTTCTTGCATCGTGGCTCCCTACTTTAGGAGCTACATACAGTACAGATTTTTTAGGCTTGGGTTTCCCCAGCTAGTCCCAGTTTTCCGTGCATTGTTGGAAGAAGGCAACATGTTTTCATAGGCTTATGTTGTAAATCTGGACTCTGTATACTCTGTCCCTGAGGTAGGGAAGAATGTATATTGACTCATGTGCTGGTCCCAGAAGGAAAAAACGAGACATAAGGACCAGAGCTGTCTCAACCACTGCAACCCAAAGCAGAGCTACCAATCAAACCCAGTGTAGGCCAGCCCAAACCCAGATGGCCTATAAACTATAGATACAGAAGCAATGATAAACTATTATTGTTTTAAGAGGCAAAACAGCAAGAAATTTTGTAGCCTGCCTCAAGATGCCTACCATAGTGCTTTGTCTTCAAAATCTCTAAATTGATTTGATAGTTTCATCTGAGAGTCTCATCAGAAATCACCTACATATCTGAATTTCTTATGACAAGAAGCCTCTATGTTCCCATGCAGGTGACAGGAAGCAAAAAGCTACAAGACAGCTTCCTTAAACACAGGGACAATGACTGAGTTTGCTATGTGTCTGCTAGTTTCACTGTCACATTGTCTGAGGGAGAACACTGAAGGTCTACAGTAGTTTGGGACTCACAAAAAATAATTCATTATGCATAATGGTGATGTTGGCAGTGCATGCCAAATGGTTAAATCTAATGTAGCATACAGTTTCATTAAGGCACAACAAAATTAATCTATCCCTTCCCACCAGGAGGTTTAAACAAAAGCAATGGGGAAGGAGCTGCATGTAAAAAGCAGCAATTCATTAATGAAATGAAGACATGTAAAATAATTAGGCTTATAACAAGAGATTAGAGAACTAAATTAACCCTTCTGTTTACTTTGCACAGGATGCAGCAGAGAGCTTTGGCAAATGTTAAGTTATTATGGAAATGTCACTTCAAAAGATTAGCCTGGTGGCCTCCCATGAAAGGAGTGACCTGTGCTGATCCCCAGTCTAATAAGATCGCTTGATGACAGCTGAAGTCCTATCTGCAAGGTATTTCTCTGTAGGTCTCAGCAGCAGGACAAAAAAGCAGACTCTGCCATAGAAATGAAACAGTTAATTCAGAAAAAGTCAGGTTTTGATGTTGACATGCAGTATGCTAACTTGGCTAATTAATAATATTGAAACGAAGGGGCTAATCTAAATCAATGGTGGTCTGAAGCTTTCCTCTGTCTGTTTAGTAATGATAAGCCAAGAGGGACAATTGAACTTCCTTTCTAATAACTTCCAAGCCTCCTCTGCTTGGGAGGTTGGTGGGAACAATGGCCTGTCCACTGGATGTGGATAAAAATGCAGCTCTGGACATAACACCGGGAAATGAGATGTGCCCTTCCTGGCAAGCACTCTCCCAGTCAAAGGCTTTTGGAACTGGAGTCTGGTTTCTTGCATCTTGGCTCCCTACTTTAGGGGCTACATATAGTACAGATTCTTTAGGCTTGGGTTCCCCAGCTAGTCCCAGTTTTCCATGTGTTGTTAGAAGAGGTCTAGATTTTTTTCACTGATTTATGCTGTAAATCTGGACTCTGTATACCATATCCTGAGGCTGGGGAATGCCTGAGGGCTTGGAATTCCTGTGCTTTCCTGAGGAGAGTCATGTGGAAGGGACAGTACCCAGTGCCATAGACACAATGGCAGTGAGGGGCATGAGGCGTGAAGCATGTGAGGACAGCAGGTAATAGCCTTACTTGCTGACCCGTGTGGGATCTTCTCCACAGAGGTGATACACAGTGCTCTCTAAGGGATCGCACCCCTAGTGGTATCCCCACAGAGTAGCTCAACCTAGACCAAAGTCTGAGGTTCCTGGACCACTCCACATGCCACACCCAAGGCCATACATGCTATTATGACTCACACATTAGTGATGCCATCTCTTTCCAGCTTGCCTTATCCTGGTGAAGACAGCTCATTCTACACAATGAAAGGTTGTATGAGATACTGTGAGAATGGAACATTTCTTTAGCTTCTAGCTTGTGACAGACAAATCTTTCTCTTATGTTATCTTGTTTCACCATCCAATGTTTTGTTGTTGTTGTTGTTGTTGTTGTTGTCGTCTTTTTGAGACAGGGTAAAATTATGCACTTCAGGATGGCCTTGGGCTCACTTTGTAGCCCAGGCTGGTCTCAAGCTTGCAACAATCCTCCTGCCTCAGCCTCCCAAGTGCTGGGATTCCATGTGTGTAGCACCACACCTGGTCACTATCCAATGTAAATGTATTATGTTCCATTTTATAGATCAGTACACTGGAGCTAAAGCGCATGAAGGAATTAGCCTGAAATCATTTAAAAGATTGCTATGATCTTTGAAGTTTTTACAGATACACAAATCATCACCTATGGCACCTCACATGTATTTGGAGAGCAGAGCAGGGGAAATTATGGTGAGGGATAGAGACGAGGCCAGACAGCAAATTCCTCAAAGACAGTTGCTATTACCTCTCTAAGATCTTTGTCCGGGGCTAAGCATGGAGTGCATGTCTTTGTGTGCCTGCCATTACCGGGGTGGGAAGTCCTGCAAGGCAGAGGAAGAGTGTGTTAAGAATATGGGTAGACAATGGTTAAGGCAGCTGGAAGAGTCCTTGGTGGCCTGATTTCCTAAAGAGCTTCTAGTGAATTAACAACCATAGTTTTCCAACTAAAATGTGGGGCAAGCTTTAGTGTGAAAACAGGTACCCTTAAGAATACTCAAAATTCTGGAGTTTCTGTAGGCATAAGATCATCCTTTCTGAGTGAGCAATTCAGAGAGCACTTTTTGTTTTGCAGGTCTCCATTAATCCAGAAAAGGCACCACTAACTGTCATGTTGGCATTGAGTGTCTCCAGAGAAGCCCCTCCTGGCCCACCTTGGCCCAGGCCAAAGAGAAAAGAGGGCAAATGTGTTTTCTTCTTTGGAGTTCCTGCAGCTTAGTCCTGTTCTTCAGTTTCTAGAGGAGCTGCTTTCCTATTCATTTATTTATGTCCTTGGACTGATCTGGGTCTTACATACTTCAGCCATCGTGTCAAGCATTTCTATCACACCGTCTTACTTGGTCATCACAGTGACCGGCAAGGAGGACACTGTTACCCCTGGTTTAAAAACAAGCAAACTGAGGCTCACAGGAGCTGCACGATTTTCCACACATTACAGCTCAGTTGTTGGAGCCTGACCCAGGGCTCTGCTCATCCGCACCGCAGCACCTACTTCCTCTTCTGCCCCCTAAGTCATAGCCTCCATTTATGCTGGAAATTTGCCATTGTTATCGTGAAGAGAGAAGGCATTTCCCGCATTACCTGTATATGCAGATGGAGGTCCCAGGATCATTCTGGAATAAATGAGAACATAGAACCCCTTAGACTATAGCAATCTTTATTAATCATTAGTAATCTACTTTGCCTGCTGAGCCACACTGTAATTTCCAGTGTTAAGTAGAACAGTCCCCCCTCAAGAGGTTGTGTCCTTGATGGTACTTCAAACAAAGAAAACAGTCTATGATACTTTGCAGACCTGTGAGGAGGCAGCATCCAGAACCTAGCATGTGGCTTTGTGCATATAAAGTATTTAACAAACATTTTCTTCAAATGAGTAAGTGAATGAATGAAGAAATGAATGGCTCTAAAAGGTCCCTTGAGAGGTCTCTGCTCTTCTTAGGCAGTGGCTGTTGATACAGACATGTATGAAGTGAGTAAGCAGTAGCCAGCCATGTCGGCACTGTCCTGCTCAGAAGGTGGCCTACAGGGGGTGGATGTACACAGCTCTTTGTGAAATACTTCTTTACATTCGCTCTGAGCATGAGTCTGAGGCTGCCCACAAAGGCTGGTGAAATTTGTTTTTAGGATTACCCGACATGCGTTCAAAGCAATCGACTTCAGAGCAAATACTACAGAGTCACTTCATTCATTGTTGCTGATTTAATGGGGATCAAAAGAAAATTGGTTGTGCATCTATGATCTTTAAAGAACTTTTGGGTTTATATATTAAAGGTAGAGAAATTTCATCGCATGAGCCCCATTTTTGACTAATGAAATTAAATAAAGGTGAGAAGTGCTATGCAGCTAGTGATTTGCTAATGTTCAGATTCTTAAGAAAATATGTGTGAAGTTTTCTATTTAGTTAATAGCAATACACAATATAATAACCACTGTTAATTTCCTATCATCTTGTTTTGAAATTCTGTATAGTTTTTTTTTTTTTGGTCTCTTTAAAATTAAAAAAGTATATCCCTTATGCCTAAATGACGTAAAGGTGGATAAAGCCCTAAGGCAAATGTAAAGATTTTTCTTTTATATTTTTTTGTAATTTCCCTTGTTTCCCCAACCCTGATATTTTACTCTCATCTTCTGGACTTTAGGCAGCTTATAGTGAAAAAAATCTGTTGTCAACCATGTATATATGTAATTTTTATTTACCTCCTAGCAGATTTGGTGCTCTGAGTTACTATGCCTTTGAAGCCATTTTGTTACTGTCTTGAAGATACTTCTGCTTGTCCTTGTTCTTGCTCTGGCTTTGAATAGCACTCTAGGACCGCATTCGCAGACTTCCAAAACACCCCAATCCTGAACCACACACTTTGCACAGTCTCCTTTGTGTTGGCAGTTCTGGATCGAATCCTGCACTCCAAACTTTTGGCAAGTTTTAGTTTCAGCGGATGTTCTTGTTTGTGTGTAGTTTAGATTCTAGACAGAAAAGCTTCCCCTTCATTTTTCAGAAAGGGAGATTAGTCAGCAACCTAAATGACGTGATTGGTGAGGAGCTAGGAAGTGCCTGGAGAGAAGAAATCCTCTCTTGCCACATCTGAAGTTCACTCTTTTGGGTTGCTCTGATAGGTTGAAGACACCTTGGGGTGGTGACATACTAAATTTGATGCTAGGTAGTTTTGCTGCTCAATTTCCAAGTAAGGCAAAGGAAAAAAGAAGCTAAATTGGATTTGAAAGTATTCTGAGATGAGTCAGGAGTTTTGAGCCATGAAAACATCACTTAAAGGTAAGGACTCCAAAGTGACTATTTCAAATGCTGATACTTACCTGAGGTAGAAGATTTGGTATGTTTCTTAAAAAGATCCATAAAAGTTTTGGGTGTCTCTGATGCAACATTTTGAGTTCAGAAAAGATTAGAATATTACTCTAGTTTCAAACATTAATACTTAACTTATTAAAATTAGCTTTCAAAACCATTTGGCTTTTAAATTCAGTATATAAATATTTATCTCAAAGTTAAACAAATTTTAACACTTATTCTCAAGGAGATCTCTGATTAATTTTTAGTCTGATTTACAAATGAATCATTAAATTACTTTAAATACTTTAAATTGAGTACATAAATTTCATACATTCAATTTTCTTTTCAAGTACATCTTTTGTCTCACTAGAAAATACATTTTTCTGAAAGTTTTCACTTAAAATCTTGAGTCTACTAATTCTAAATTGGAATGGTAATGCTGACATTTTATTATAATATGCTAAATTCTGTTAATCACTGTTAAGTTCAACAAAATAGAAAATATCTACATATTACTACCCAAAACCAAATATTAATATTATAGGATTGATTTTTTAATGAAATGTGTAATATATATATACCTCCACTAAGGAAAAAAATTATGCCATTCCAAGAAATTTTGTAGTAAACTTGATAACAGTGTTTAGGGTGGCATTTTCAGCTGGACTGGGTTTCTTAATGATTAAAGATCAGCGCACCAGGACATCAACCGGATTTATGTCTAGGACTCTGATGGGACACATGAAGTCCTTCCCAAGTTTATGGTTGCTATGTCAATATTTGCCAAACGTTTGAATCATAGCATTACCTAATATATGAGTCTGACTTTTAGAACCTCTACTCCCTACATTTTGCTTACCATCTGCTTGGATTCAATTTTTCTCTTTACTACTTTATTCTATAATATTTTTCCCAAATTCTTCACATTAGAGCCACAAATCAAACAGATACTTAAATGACATATAATTGGATCTAATTGTTTTGACTAATTCTGTGGCCATTATTATAAATAAGCCCATGCCAATGACAAAAATAAGTCACAATATTTTATCATTATGTCTCATCAAAGCCAATGAATGTGGACCTTAAACATATCACCCTAAGAAATGCTTTATAAGTTACATTGTCTATATTCACCACCCCCTCGATCAGCACACATGTGGAACTGTTATTTTCTTATAGCATTGCTAAAAGTGCTAACACAGTATTTCTGATATTCCCCAATGCAGCACAGAAAGTAGCTCCTGTGTGAACACTGCTACACAGGTTGCTTAGGTCCCATGAGAATGTCCCTCAGTGCCACACTGAGCAAAACACATGATCCTGGAGGACAACTGGCCTCTGCACAGCCTGTATTGAAATACATAACATAGTTCCAGGCAAAATCAGGAGGAAGATGAAATGTTCTGTTGATATGGCCTGACAGATTTTCTAGAATCCTGTTTTTTCCTGGGTTCTCCTCTGTTTGCAGAGCATCTGTCTGTGGGTGTCCCCAGCCTGCTGGGAAAGAAAAATAATTGGACCAACTGCACTGGAATTCTGGTTAGTGGTCATTGATTGGTGGTCAAGGAGATAATTAGGGTCATAAAAGAACCCCTAAAGTGTGATGAGGCTAGACAGTGTGTGACACCTTGGGGCAAAATGTTGTTGCTTAGTAGATAGGGTTGAGGTACTAGTGATGGTAAATTAAAATGGGTAAGGAAGATTCTTTTTTGTTCTGAGCAAATCCAAAAAAAGATCAGTCCAAGCAGTGTGATCCAAGCAGTGCACAACATAAGATTCAAAATCACTTCCTTAGCTGGGTATGGTGTACATACCTGTAATTCCAATGCATTGGCAGGTTGAGGCAAGAGGATCATAAGTCTGAGCCCAGCCTGGGCAATTTAGGAACTTAACCAGTCACCTAGTGACTCAGTCTTTGGAACATTCCAGTATTCTTGACTTTCCTCCCAGATAGCTCCTCTGTGCTTCATATGAAGAGTTCTCAGCAGGCCTTATCCCATGCGGCCACCAAGTCTGCTCTAATGGGGATCAATATACAGCTTGTAAGAGACTTCTTTCTGTACAGTATCCCCAATACCCCATTTTGCTCCACACCTAAAAACAAGCTAAGTTGAAGCTGTCTGTCTGTACAGCTGGTGATCCCCCATGATCATTCCTGAAGGTATTCAAACAGTGCCTTCATCATATTTAGTGAGGATCAAACAAAGAAATTCCAGTTGCAAAAATGAGAGCTATGACTTTGACAGACATTTCCTATACTTAGAGGTACCATTCTAAATCATATCAAACATATTAAATAGTAAAAATACTATTTTTTTGCTGTAAAAATGGGATATTTTAGAACTTTGAAATTATTTCATTTACTTCAAATATTTATAACCATTTATAATATATGATCTTTTTTATATCCAAAGATCCTAACACCAAGCTGGCCCTTCTTTACTGAGGAGTAGTCTCACCTTCACCAATAGAATGTTCACAGAGGAAAGCCTACTCTCTTCTGCAACCTTTGTTTATCCATGCCTGTGAGAAAACCACCTATCCATCTGCCCCCACTGCCCCATCTACCACTTGTGACCACTTTTTGCTATAAAATTTTCTCATTTATCATTCCATGTGAATTGTAGGATAAGCTAACTGCCACCAGAAATTTTGTGTTTCAATCAAAATTGCATGTAATCCATAAATTAATGTGGATAGGAATGACATTGTTTTTGTCCTTCAATAAAGTTCTATGATCACTGCTATAAAAATCTGGCATATTTTATGTTATATTTTTCTTAAGTATGATGATGGCTACTGTTGCATTTTGAATGGCATAGATTTAAATTTTCATGTTCTAATTGTTTGATATAGGTACAAATTAATGCTATTGATTTGGGTTCATTGCTGTTACTGAGGTCTATTTGTCAATAGTGTGCACAACAGATATTACTGTCTCCCTGAGCATACAAAGAACTATACCTCCCAGGTCCATATAACCAGCAACAGCCAAGGAAATGAGAGAGGAAGCGATGATGTCCACCTAGCAATGAAATGCTCCTGCATGACGACTGTGTCTCTCTTGTCCTCAGACAGACGGGGACACGTACTACGGAAGTAGCAGAGCCTGAGTTGATGAATCACCCATGGTAGACTTTCGCTCAGAACTCATGCACAAGAAGGAAATAAGCTGTTGCTGTCACCAACATTGCAGGGTTACTTGTTACCTCGGTATAACCCAGCCTCTATTGATTAGTATGGTTCATCTCTAGATTCCCGTGTATTTTTTTTTATGTCCACCACTGTAGCAACCATGAATAATGACCCTTCTGTTTCTTCCTTTCTAATTCTGAGGTAATTAAAATTTTATGAATACCAAACTTAACAATTAATGAAGTTGACACAATGTTACACTTTGTATATCTTTAATTAAACATTTATTAATTTTGATTTGCACTTTTCCTTTGTGTTCTTTCAGGTCTCAGACATTTGCGTAATCCCTTAAAAAGCAGTGAGGCGGTGAGGGCCTAAGGGTTAGCAGGCCCTGACGAGGCTGGTCATTTTCATAGATTTACCAGTCCAGAAGCCTGCAGTTGTAGGATGGGGTTGTGTGACACGGGTCCAGCAAGCCCTGGCTCAGGTGACCCCACTGGGAGTAGAGCAAAGATAACAATAGCACAAATGGCTCCCAGCAAATCGAGGCTGGAAAGTTTCTTTTTATTCAGTCTACCCCTTTCTGTGGGAGACAAATCACAGTTAGCTTTTCCTTTTCCTTTCTCTTACTCCTCGAACTTGGGCGAGGCCCTAAATATCTTATTATTACCACTACAACACTGCAGGTATGCTCTAGTTCAAAAACAGTCCAAAATAATAAAACCTGACCTTATCAAAAATATATGAATTGGAGGATGGTAATTTGCTTTACAAAGGGTTCTCTGCTCCACAAAATGAATTCAACTTTGGTATCCCTAAAATAGCCAGTTCCCTTGGTGCATGTTAAATATAATTCAATTTACAAAAATTCGATTTGCATATAACCTTTTCCGTAGCACATCCATTGTGCAAAGCAATGTACACTTGTAATTGGCTGCAAATTGCCAGGAGACCACCCTTGCACATATTGTTCCTCGATGTGCAATTTTTTCCTAATCTCTGTGGAATAGAGGAGTGGAGGCGCTGCAATTCCAGTCATTCATCTGATCCCATTGGCTGGGCTGAGGAGCGAGATTTGTCGATTTTTTGGAGGCAACATGTGCAATGTACAAATCAATGTGTATTTAGAAGCAGGAAATGAGGAGAAGCTAGGCTACTGCAACATGACTTGCTTGGCTGGATTCCTGATAAGAGGGTGTGCTGGAGAAGTCCTCTTCATCTTAGCGGCCTGACAGGCACCAGGAGAGAGTGAAATGAAGCAGGAGACCACTTACAATCATGGCTGGGATATCATTTTTCCCAGGAGGCAATAAACCTGCAGGAACACCTTCCAAAGGGGACAGTAGAGCTGAGAATACCAACCTGAGCCTTGTGAGGAAGGAGAGAGAGCTACAGCTGAGCCAGCCACAGCCGCCTGGCCCAGGAGCCTTCTCCATGTGGTGCGTTCTGGCTGCACGCATACAGCCGAACACCTAGCAAGGCAAGCAGGGGCACTTTCTCATTGTGTGTGTAAAAAAGCAGATGTGGCACTTCTTCATAGCAAATTAAATTAAAGTAGACTATTTGTGATGATGCCAAGTCTCATCTAAAACCCTTTTCAACCTGAATATTAAAAACCCTGCCTGGCGCCTCATGCTATCGTTTCAGAAACCATCCTGCCCTTCCTCATTCAGGTCGGGTGCCAGGGCCCTTCTCTGATTAGGAGCTTTCCTCAGGGAGTTCATCTGCTTGGTTAACAGCTTGCCTTCCCCAGGCTAGCCTGCAGGGCGTGTCAGACACCTGGGGAGAGCCAGACCCCTCCTGCTGGCCTCTCCTGCCAGCTCCTGAGGATTCACTGAAAGGAGTTCAGGGGGTGTCTCTCTAGACCCAGCTTTTGGACCACCTTATTTTATTTTATTATTTTCTTTGCTGGAGGGATCAGCTCCTTGGCCCCTGTGCCACTGAACAGCCTCTCACACTGCAAGTTCAACTCCCCAAAGGCAATGTGTGGCTCCTTCTGCTTCTGAGGTAGGTGTTATAAATTGACTGTCATCCGCACCCTGGGAACAGATGAGATACATACATCAATTAATAAGTAATAGTGACTGGAAAACAGGAGTTTCTGTCAACCAAATAAAAATACTATGATGTTTCTTAGAAGCCCAAGTTTAGGGTGACTGATTAAACATTTTATCTCAGTCCAGCTCCTAAAGAAGATTTTTTTTCTCTGCAGTGGAAGACAGAGCTGCGAATTGTGCACGGAACAACTCTAATGTGTGACGTTAGCGCAAACCATCACAAAGGTGCCCCAAGGAGTCAGGGAGCCCACAACTTATACTCCTCAAGCAGCAGAGCCGGTGAAGAGTTAGGCTAATGTATTTCCCTCTTCATCTGAATTTGAGGAAAGGGGAGCACTTTGGGCTCAGACATCCTACCCCCGAGGTTTCATATACTTGATAGGCCACTTGTAATTTCTCCAATCCTGAGTATTCTACATAGCCTCGGCTTTGTGGCCTCATTGGGTCTGTGGAATGTGGCTGTATATGTGAAGCCTTGGGCATCCCAGGCTTTGTCACTCCCATTATTTTCCTATTCATGTCAAAGCCGAGTGACAGCAGATGAGGGGAGATGGCAGTGAAGCTAGGACAGTAGGTGGGTGGGAGGAATGTGAGGTGAAGAGGCCTACGTGCTCCTCCTGTTCTCAGGGAGAGAAATGCTCCTTGTGAATGAGAAAATAAGGTACACAAACTTGAAATCTCTGTTTCTACTTAGGTGTTATAATCTGTGCCTGCTTCCCCTTTAATCTGTAACACTGTGGCCATCAAGGGTCTATGAGGGTTGAGGGAGGGGCCTCCCCTTGTAGGGATCACTGTGTCATAAGCCAGCAGTGACCAGGTAAAAACTCTCTCCCAAGATCTTAGAAACTGGAAGGTCAGAACCTAGTCCATAGGTGTCCTTCTGGTCTCCTTAGGAATATAGTCTCTGTCTCTAGCGTCTTCTGGGTTAGATCTCATAATTTTGTTAGATAAGAGAAGCATTTTTCCTCTACCTATGTAGACTTGTTGAACATGAGGGATGTACTGACTTTTGAAGGCCTCTCTGCAGCCTGCTTCACCCTGGAGAGAGATGAGAGAGAGCCACTAGGAGTTGCAATGGAGTCCGTTCCTGTGCCCCTCCTACACTCTCCTTTTTCCATGTATGTTCTCTTAATGGCCTCGGCCTGAGGTATAGCTATTCAGATTCAGTGATCATTCACCAGAAGCAGGGTTACTGGCCAGGGATATAGCTCAGTGCGGCAAGCACCTGCCTAGCAAGTGCAAGGTTCTGAGTTTGATTCCTGGTACTACAGGAAGCAGGGTTATCTTTCATGATTCCACCCTTGGCCAAGCTTAAAGAAAATATCATTTGTCTTCCTTTCCTGAAGAAAATCATGGTTGTCAGTCCTGACCATGGAATACAAGACCCAAGGGATTTCAAGGAGTCCTCAAGGCAGCTTCTGCTCTTATTCAATTCTCTTCCTCCACACCTCTTAGCGGCTCAGAATGGCTTCTAGTATTTAGTTTTAATCAATTGTGGGGGGCTCAATTTTCCCCTGGCTCTCTGTACAGATAAAGCAGAAATGGTGTGAACTTCAGACCTCTGCTAGAGCAGTGTCAACCCAGGCAGGGAGGATTTTTAAAAGGTGCCTGGTCTATCTGTTTCCCCTCCTTGAGAAGTTAGGTTGGATGGGGATGTAGAAGGATTCTGTAAACTATAATGCACTGTGCTGTGGTTCTGTCATAGTTCCAGCATGTTCCCCGAAGTTTCATGTGTGGGGATCTTGGTCCTCAGTGTACTCAAATAAGAAGTGATAGGATCTTTAGAGGTGGAGATTAGGACACTATCACTGAGGACATTGCCCTTGGAAGGAATGGATGTAGTTCTCATGTGACCATGATCAGTTCTATAAGAATGAGTTAGTATGGAAAGAGTAAGACTGGAGTAAGCACCATGGCACATGCCTGTAATCCCAGGTACTTGGGATGCTAAAGCAAAGGAACCACAATTTTGAAGCCATCCTGGCAACTTCATGAGGTCTTGTCTCAAGAAATACTGGCCCCTTTCACCTCTCTGGGTTCTCGAATTATATATTGTCTCTCCATTTCACACATACTTCTACCACAATGCTGTCCCCTATGATTGATACATGTCCTACGGCTCAGACTTCCAGCTTCCAAAACCATGAACTAAATAAGTATCTAAGTGTCACCCAACTACAGGTATTCTTTTATAGCAACAGAATACTGACTAATATGCATGGCATAGATAACAGTATTATTATTATTCACTTTGTGAGGGTATAGGGATCAAGAGGAAGCTGGCTAGGGCTTCATCATCATCTCGTTTTCTATGATAGCACCTCTTAGACTCCCAGGTGTGTTGTACTTTCAGAGAATTTAGAAATATCTCCAATTCATTGTCAAGATTCCACATTGGAAGAATGGATTCCTAGATTCACTTTAAAAAGTAAAAGACCTATCAGTAGTGGCCACAACGGCCACCCTGGGCTTTGGCAGCTGTGCCCTGCAGACCATCATGTGCTCATTAATTCAACCCATGTCCACCCTCTCTAGGGTCTCCCACCTTTGTCATTTGATCACTTTGCCTCTCAGCCCTTGTGGGCATTTGAATTTCTAATCAATAACCTAAAATGAGGCCAGGTAGTGGTTTACCTTAGGAAGTTGCTTCTTATTTCACTTCTACTCCCCCTACCAAACACCCACCACCATGTTTCCTTTCCATGGACAGGTGATTTACCTTTTCTGAAACAAGTGAGGAAGGCATAGCACTAAGCACCTCTCTAATAGCTACCAAAGAAAGCTTGTTTTACATTTTTGCAGGAAGACTAGACTATGCTTTCACTAAAAAGCATCCACTTAACCCTAAGAGTAGCATTCTAGTGAGCTACGATTATGTAATTACCTATCCCAAAGCCTAGAGGCTTAAAACAATTTGTTAACTTGTCCAATAGCTACATGGCTCCAACCAATATCAGCAGTTGTGTAGGCCATCTCATCCTGTCGTGGTCCAATGGCAGCTAGGTTGCAGGCATGTGAAGGCTCCATTGAGCTCACAGCACATTCATAAGGCTGACAGTTAACACTGGCTGTTAGCTCAGTGACAGCTGCCCACTGGAGCACCTATGTGTGTCCTCTCCACGTGACTTGTGCTTCTCACCATGTGGCAACTGGGTGCTGGAATGGAGGGTCCCACAAGTGAATGTTCCAAGGGACCCAGGATATAGGAGCAAGGCTTATGTACCAGCTTAAGAAGTTGTGCAGTGCCACTTCTGCCATATTTCACTGGTAAACAGCAAATCACAGACCCTACCTGTTCCTAGAAGAAACACATAGAGCATGAACAGTGGGAGGTGGGAGTCACTGAGGGCCCATCTTGGGAAACTCACCGACAGGCACGACTGGTGAGTCTGGTCCTTATACCACTCTGGTTTTGCATAAGTGGTTTTTTTAGAACAATTTTCTCCTCTCCCTTCAGCTTTCCCCAAGGTAAGATATTAATGAGATCATATTTGAACTCCCTGACAAGGTAATGCCTCCTTATAAAGCACACTGTTATTATTAGCCTGCCTGATAACTCCCACCTGGAGTCCACACAAGACAGGATGAGGGACCAGGCTGCATATATCTCAACAACAAACAAAACTTCATTAAATCCATGGAAATAACACAGACATTCTGATTTAGTACAGATCAAATCCTGTTACCAACAAATTGCATTAAATGACTTCCAAAAAGTAGTGGAACCAGATGTTTCCCAAGCCCCACTTCCTTCAAGCAAATACTCAGTGTAAGCAATGGGAAGAACTACCAAAGGAAGGGTCATCCCCTGAGATTTGTTAGGGTGAGATTTGGCCCATTTTATTTTAGTCATAGGTTTGGGCATCTTAAAATCAGAAAGAAATCGCTGCAGAAACCTCGAGTGTGAGCTGGCTAGAAAATGGTCTCATTTAAATTGCAGAAAATATGTCTTTATGCTGCTATCAGGTTCCCCTCCCAGGCTCTGGGGATTTTCACTTAATTCTCTGGTTAGTGTTTGGTGATCTCACTGTGCAAAAGCTTGTGCGGTAGAAGGAAGCCCCCTCAGACCCAGGACCTTCCATACAGTGAGAGTAAACTCAAGAAAAACAGAAAGGGCTTCAAATCATGTGAGTGTCTGGGGTGACAGTGGAGGGGATGACGTAGAGTAGCAATTACACGTCCCCTTAAGTTACGCCCCTATTTCCTTCTTTCTAAATGCACACCATTATTACTATTCTTCTGCTTATTTCTGCTTAAAGGTCTAAGGCAGTGATGGGGAAGCTTTCAGAGCTTTCCGTGATACAAACAGCCTGCTGCGGCACAGGTTCAGCACCCCTGGTCCCAGGGTTAGGCCAGCTGTACAAACGCTATACAGGAATGCTGCCACACCTGGAGAGGGTAAGCCCTCTCCCAGTGCAGACTTTCTTTCTGCACCCCCTGGGCCTCCTCCAGCCACTTGCCGTTCTGCTCCAGACAGCACTATTCCCCCCATTAAAGGTCAGAACAGTTCAGCCTTCAGCTCCACCCTGTAGACCTCTACCTCCCTCCCTTCCTTTAGGCTGATACACACAAAGGGAGAGGAAGCAAGGTGACCTCTGACGGGGACCAGCTGCGGGTGATCCACCTTCTCACACGTTTCCAGAAATGGGACATATCTAACCTCAGGCCCCTGTCTTAGAGGCCATTTGTTCAAGCTGTCTCCATGCCACCCCTCCGCCCTTATGAATTCCTCCATTTCTGTCCCTGTCCCATATTTCCATTAAGTAATGCTATTTCTGACCCTCTTCTTCATCCACTGCCAAATTCACCTCGCTCAAACTACCAGCAGTCATTTAATTGGCTACTTTGTTTTGTCTCACAGGGAGTCATATGTACTTCATTATTTATGTTTGCTTTTCTTCTAATTTTGTCTTGAATACAAGGGCTTGGGTGAAAATCTGCATGTTGGTGATTCTACTAAGTTTTAAATGTACCAAAACACCACACAATGGGAGGTGAAGTTGGGGACAGTACGTACTCCACTGGGCAGTCTTGGTCTGCCATGTTTGCCTTGCCCATCCTAGTAGATTCTTGGCACTTAAAAGACAAGAATCAGGCCTTCTTTTGCATTTGTACTTCTTCCCCTCCACAACCGGCATAAGCCCTATCTGTGTAATAGCTGGAGAGCTGATGGTCTCAGGCTGCCACTTAGGCTGGACACTCACTTTATTTGTAAAGTATTTGGTAAAATTTAAGATGCCACTAAGGATCTACTTAGGGAAAGTGGTCCTCCATGTCCAGTGTATCATAGGAAGATCTCAAACATTTGTGTGGTCTACACCATGGAATTTGTTTCTAATACCTTGATTATGTTCTAAAGGACAAATTTTCTTTACAAGTTAGACAGATTTAGGAGTGTCTTTGTGTGACTGCCTTGGTCCCCTTATATTATGACATAATATTACAGACTGGGTCATTTATAATGAACAGAACTTTATTGGCCTACAGTTCTGGTGGCTGAGAAGTCCAATAACAAGACAACAACAGGTTTGGCATCTCTTGAGGATACGGTCTCCACTCCCAAAATGGCACCTTGAATGTTGCCTCTTCTGCCAGTGAGAAACACTTTCCTCACATGGCAGCAGAGTTGGGGAGGGAGAGAGATAACCCACTCCTGAGAGCCCTTTTATAGAACATTAAATGTACTGTGAGACAGGAATTCTCATAGACTGATAACCTCTTGAAGGCCCCACCTTCCAACACTGTTACCTCGGCAATTAAGTTTTGATGTGAATTTTGGAGAGAATGAACTTTCAAACTATGGTGGTGACTACCTTTTTTCTCATTTGCATCAGGCTACCTTTCTTTTGAGTGGCATCAGTGCCTCATCCTCCTCAATTTTGGGCAGGCTATAGCTGGTCCCACTGGCCTGGGCCAGTAGAGTGCAACCATTGCTCATGTATCATTCATCTTGGCTGCTATAAATTAGTATAGACATTAACTTTTCCCAAATTTTTGTCAGTAAAAATCAGGATATTTCCTTGACAGTGTATAAAGCTTTTGAACCCATGTTTACCTGTGGTTCGAGAAGAAAAGTTTGAGCATTTTACCTGAAGTAGCTACAAAATATTTGGGAACAACTTCAGTGTCTGGTTGAAAGTTTCCAAATTTATTCTGCCAGGAGGTAGAAGCCTGTGGAAGGTGAGAGATCTTTGTAGGACTTGCCGAAGGAAGGAGCTATTGCCTGCCCCGAACGTAACAGACTGTAAATGCTAGCCTCAGGGTGTGATGAGAAGCTCGCCTTTTTAAATTGTTGTTTTATTGATCATGCTGTATGACAGTAATTGCCTCTTCAGCTTTATGTTTTAATTACTTGCCTTTTCTGCCTGTCTTTGAGTCTCTGAGTGATTAGATCACCAAGGGTACAACTTAAAAAATAATTCCAAGGAAGAAATGAGTTTGCTACGATGTTGGTGAGGTGGCCCTCTTTATTAGGCCAGCTCTAAAATGAAAATTACTCTTAAGAGAGGCTATGAAATCAGAGCTTGCATTTTGCTGGCTTGGACAGTATGCCTTAGAATAACTCTGATACACAGGCTCAGCAAAGTCAGGAAGACCTTGGCTGTGTGTGTGCTTCCGTTTGAGCACGCTTCTTCCAGACGGGAGCAGCAAGGCTGCCTGCCTCTGTCTGTGGCAGGGGAGCCAGTTCCAGGATGGGGAGCAGGAAGATCGCTTGCTGTGTGTGTTCAAAAAGCAGCTGCCATATTTTCAGGAAATCCTCCCCTTCTTTTTATTCTCTGCAAGCTATGGAGGTTCTAGGTCTGTACTTAGGGTAGGGGCAAGGGATGAAATATAGGCATGTGCTAGCCTACAAGCTCCTGAAATCACCCTTGGTACTGATCTTTTCCCCACATTCTGCTTGCTGCAGGAGGCAGGTACAGGGCAGGAGGCCAGACAGAGACGTTTGTGATGCTGCAGGGTGCTCAAGGGGAGGACCCTGGGTTACAGAAAGCTAAGCTAAGCATCAGCTGTCAGAACTAGAAGACAACTCCTTTTTTTTTGTACTGGGAGTTCAACTCAGGACCTTGAGCTTGCCAGGCAAGCGCTTAGACCACTGAGCTGTGTCCCCAGCCTTGCAGCTGCTTCTCGCCATCCTTCTTTCGTTTCATTTTCCTTTTCCTTTTCTTTCTTTTTTTTTTCTTTTGGTGCTGGGCATCCAAGCCAGGGTCTCACATGCACTAAGCAACTGCTCTACTGCTGACCCACATCCCCAGCCCCTATACATTTCTTTTTAATTCCTACCTCACTGTGTGAGAAATACTTTTAAAAAGTCAATTCTGAAATATGACTAATTCCAGAAACTTTTAATAATATCCTTAATTTACAGTTAAAATGAACAAACTTAAAGATTTTATTTCTTTAAAAGAATGTTCTGTGTACTAATTGTCTCAGCAACCCAAAAGGCGTATATTTCATCTTCATTTAATAGTTGAGGGAACTAAGTGACAGACTTAGACTAACTCAGCAGTAAAGACAAAGCCAGGGCTTGAATCTCTCTCTTCAGATTTCAAGATTAGTTCTTTCCAAAAAGTTTTTTTAAAAAAATTCTTTTTATATCTTTTTATTTTTCCAGGAATCCACGCAGCAGTCTACGATTAGTTATAAAGTTTCCCCCTTGAGTTTCCACTTCAGAGACAGATTTCCCTGAGTGGGTTCAGGGAATCATCCAGCTACACAGTGGCTGCGTTACACATGTCCACACACAAGCCTGCGTGTTTCAGTTGCTCAGGCTGTGGGGGCACAGGGACCTCAGTGGGAAAAGACTTTCTTGTGCCATGAGTACCCAGAACTGGCCCCGCTGACCGTCTCCCTCACATTTACTCTGGGATCTTAGAAAACATCTCTCCTGTGCACATTCCTCCCATGAAGTATCTGGTCTGCTCAGTGTTCTACGCATGTTACTTCATGCTCACAGTCCTCTGAGACAGGGATGATAGTGGTGCTCGTGATCACCTGCAGTTTACATATCAGGAAACTCAGGTTCCAAGAGTTTAAGGCCACTGTCCTTGGAGATACTCCAAAGTCCACATTTTTTTCTTTCTTTATATTTCGCTAGTAATGTTTGGTGTTAGGAGCCTCAAAAGATCTGTGATTTTTTAATGACTAAAAATACTAGAGGCACCAGAATCAGCACCAAGTGGGTTTAACTTTAAAGCCACAGGATGAAGGTTGGAGCCTGAGGCTCAAATGTGGCGAGTCAGCCCAAAGGAAATGAGAATCAGGAGTCCCAGATTGTAATTCCAATGCTCTAGCTGAGTGCTAACCACTTGTGTGACTTTGGGCAAGTTGCTTTTCCTCTCTGGGCCTCCATTCCTGCACTGTATAATTAAGAGTTTAGAGGAGGCCCTCTCTGAAGTCCCATCTTATTCTAAGATTCCTACTCTAGGATTCCTATAGCACACCTGTGGGGACATGCTCTGCTTTAGAATAGTTCTGCCACCCGGAATCTCACAAAGCAATAAGACTAGTTCCCCATAGCCACACCATTCAGCATTCCCACTTCCCCAAAGCATATGGCGTGGTGGCTGCCTGCCAGGAAGCTCTGTGAATGGAAGCGAAGAATGAACGAACATCGGCAGCCAATGTGTTGGGTTTGCCTTCCTGTTCTCATCACTGGGCATCAGTAGTGCGTATGGAGATGGTGTTTTCCACAGATTATTTCAAGGATGGTCTCTGCCCCATAGAGTGGGTTATTTCAGGTCCTCTCCTTTACATGCTGCCCTGTCAGCACCTCTGTCCATCCTGTGCATCTTTGGACATTTTCTGTTCCCCAGGATATCTGTGTATTTAGTATTCCACTAGGAAAAAATAAAGGCTTCAAGTAAAAAAAAAAAAAAAAAAACAACTCCAGTGTCTCATTCTGGCCTATTAGTGATGAATATTAGTGACCTTGTTCACGTGTGCCAGAGAACCTCCGTGTGGTGAAGAGGAAAGGATGGGAAAACATTTTCATTTTGGATTTCACTGGCTTCTCTGCTCTTCTTGTCCCTCTCCAACTTTGCTGCAGTTTCACCTTTTATTTTAAAGCTCAATACCTTGATAGGAAAAGGCAAGGAGAGAAATTCAGCAAATTAAATATATTTCATGAGCTCTCACTTGGTAGAGAGAGAACCCATCACATTATCTGTATGTTTCTGCCATTTGCAAGGTGGTGTTAATTTTTCTGTGTGTGAATTACAAATCCTGCGTCTTTCTGTGGCTGCTCACAAAAATGGTGGTGTACTTCTGGGAATTCTGGCACTCTGGGAGGCTGAAGCAGGAGAGTCACAAGTTTGAGCTCAGCCCAGGCAACTCAGCAATTTAGTAAGACACTCTCTCAAAATTAAATAAAAAAGTTTTTAAAAGGGCTGGAGATGTAGCTCAATGCAAAGGCCCTGGGTTCAATCCAATCCCCAGTAGAAAAAAATGACTTTGTCACAGTCTGTGGGTAGCCCAGCTCAGGCGGGAACACCATCAGTGCAGCTGTTGGGAAGGCAGATGAGCAGCTGAGGGGGACATCTGCTGCACTCTCTGTGATCCTTACTGCCCAGGCAGGGAAAGGGCTGGAGAAAGCGCAGTGGCCCTGCCGCAGGGTTTGCCAGGCTCACTAGGTCTTAGAGTAGGGCTTTCCCAGCAGAAATTTCCTTCCCAGGGCTTCACTGGGCACCTGGGGAGGACAGTAAGGTTAGTGGGCAAAAACTGCTCTGTGATTGCAATCTCCAGAGGAATTAAGAAGGCTTTTATTAATGATGCAAGTTGCAGACAGTCTTGCCAACTGCAAATGACAATGAGTCATGGTACCTGGGAATGGCTATAGGCCTGGCAGAGAGGATTAGGGAGCACAGACCTGGCTGGTGCTTTCAATCAGTCCATGAGACTGAAGTGTGCATAGTTCCTTTGAGGGGGGTGATTTAATCCAAATCTATGTGACAACAAGCTGCCTTATGATGGGGAGGAATACAAGTACTACTTTTCCTTTGATAATAGTGATCTGCCAGTGCCCAAGAAGAGCTCCAAGGACAGTCAGAGATCCAGCCAGAGTGCTGTGGCTGCACATCTCTGATCCCGAAAAACTCAGGGAAGAGAATCAACTGCTCACTTTGTCCTGATGGATTAAAAATATACCTGCTTTCTCTTTATTTCCTTAACTGATGTTTGATCTCTGAAATAATAAATCTATTCTCTGTTCCCTTTGGGTTTGATTTGGCTGTAAGTGTTTAGAGGAGGGTCATGGGATGTGTGTCTATTCTAGGCAAGTGTTTGTATTTAGGCAGGTGAGGCATGGAAAGACAGAAAACCAAAAAGAAACAGAGATGACCAGAAGCAGGGTGAGGTAATAATCATTGAAGAGCAGTGGCATAAAAAACCAAGACAAAATTGAAATTATAGCAAAGAGAACTTTAGATTAATAAGTTCTGAAATGCAACTTATACTACTATTGCAGGTATCTTTCAAAAATATTCTGGAGTTCTTGCAGCTTAAATAAAATATCTAACAAATGCACATTTGCATATTACTGCATCATTTTAAGTTGAAAGTGGTTTATGAAGACGTAAGTAGCGATTCACTTTGAGTGGGTGGGCAAAGAAATGTGATAAAGATGGCGACTTCCTTGCAATCCGAGGAAGGCCCCTGGGAAAGGTACCTGACTGCTGTGCAGGTTTAACCATCCTCTGGAATCTCAAATTCACTTGCATATGCCTCTGGAATTTTTTCTAACCTGGAATGGAACTCTGGACCTCACGCTTACAAGGCAGGTGCTGTGCCCCTGAGCTATATCCCCAGCACTGATGCTCTTTTGAAAGACACTGGACCATGTTTCTTCCTCAGTGGCTCTATTTGTTCAGTTTGCTGACACCAGACTTTGTAAGGCTATTTCGTGATGATTCTTAAAGCCCATGTGAATCGGGTAGAATATCCTTTGAAATATTCTCATACTACTTTTCTCAGAATGTGTGCAATGAGGAAAATTCATTTCCTTCCTGTGGAGCAAAGTTAATGATCATTTTTCATTATATTAAAATCACAATTGTTGCACACGTTAGCTATGCCAAGGCCAAGGCACCTGTGTGTTATTTCTGAGTTTCTCCTTTTGAAGAAAATGGCTATTATGATTTTTTTAAAAAAAAGGCAAATCACCTCATTTGGACAGAATTAATAAGTAGTTATAATTTTTTTACATATCTCTTTGACCATGAAAACCCAAACTTTTAACAATCTTGTCTTCAGAATTATAAATGTCACAATTGATCTGTGAGCTGGAAATAAAACCTTCTTCTAAGACCTAATAAATGTACAATTATTTAAGTTTTGGGATGATATTTTTCCTTCAAGAAGGGATGAGATAGAGCAGTATAGGCTACTATACTGTAATTCTCCAAGTATTTATTTTTATTAATTTTTAAACACCCACTCTTTTCACAGGAGTTGTTTCTTTTGTCCCAAGAGGACATGGAATGATCAAGAGGACTGAAAAGATCTGAGTGACCTCCGAAGACGAAGGCGGAAGATCAACAGAGCTCCTGGGCAGGAAGCTGTGAAGGGAACTGCAGCGGGAGCAGGGGGAAGATGGGGAAGGAGAGGGGGCAATCTTAAGGTGGAGCGTGCTGCCCGCAGGGGAGAAGGGAGAATAGCCTGGAATTCAATCAAGCAGTGTAGCTGAGGGGCTGGGGATATAGCTCAGTGGAATAAGCGCTTGCCTAGCAAGCGCAGGGTCCTGAGTTCGATCTCCAGTACCGCACAAAAAAAAAAAAAAAAAAAAGCAGTGTAGCTGAGGCAAATCCAGTGCCAGCTCACTTCCTTCCTGGACTGCTAGCAAACCTGGAAGCTTACCCTGCAGCCTTTGTCTCCCACAGCTCTGGAGGCTGGAGTGCCAGCTGGTTTCCTCTGAGGCTTCCGTCCTTGGCTTGCAGATGGCCACCGTGTTGCTCTCCCTTCACCTAGAGCTCACGTGTCCTGTGTCTCTCCCTATTGGTCTCTCTAAGGCCACCAACTACACCGGACTAGGGCCCACACTAACACCCTCCAGTTTACTGTATCACCTCCTTGAAAATCCTATATCCAAAAACCGCAGGATTAGCACCCACCCCTGTAATCCGATTTTATCTTAATTATCTCTTTAAAAGGTACTATCTCCAAATACAGTATTTTCTAAAGTACGGGGGCGGGGTGTATGTGTTGGGACTTCCCCAGTCATATGAATCTGGAGGGACACAGTTCAGGCCCTATCACCTTCCAAATGCTACTTTTTAAAATGTAAGGACAGGTGATGTACCTGTGATAGACAGAGATTGGCTGTCTCCTGCACATTTGCTAGAAGGAACAGGGAAAGAGGTGACAGTTGACCTCCTCAGGAAATTTAAGACTTTAAAAATTGTAAGGGTCAACTTTATTTTGGTTGAAATATCTTTTAAATTTTGTAATGAAAATTTTAGATACAAAGAAAGTAGAGGAAACAGTACAACAAGCTGCAATTATCACAGTTCTTACCCTCTGGTTTAATCGAGCCTCTCCTTCCTTTTTTCTTTGGCTCCAGTGTTTCAAAATACATTCTGGGTATTGTGTCACTTTGCCCTGTGTCTCTTAGATAAAAGTACTTACTTATGCACCTCTTGAAATATAAACACTTTCTTGCATAATCATGTCATTCCCATGCCTAACAAAATTAATAATAATTTCTTGCTCTCACTTTAGTCTCAGTTCAGATTTCAATCGTTTCAAAAAATTATAGTTGGTTATGTGAAACAAAGTCTAATCAAGAGTATTATGACATCTCGTTGTTAGTAAACCAGTTGCTTAGGGAAAACAGTATTTCTTTTCAGAGACTGTATCATTTAAAATGTCCTATACAGTGGTTTCTTCCACCTACCTACCCACTGCTTCTCCATCTCCCTTTCCTTCTCCCTCTTCCCCTCCCTCTCCCTCTCCCTGTCCTCCTCTGCCTTTTCCTCCTTCTCCTTCTCCTCCTCCTCCTCCTCCTCCTCTGCCTTCTTCAAAATGGTCCCAAATACCATAAATAAACTCCTCCTCTGATGGAGTTGGCATGGATGGAATTGTTTATTTCATAACGCCTAGGTAGGTCCTATATATTTACCTGGTTAAAAGTTAGCCTTACTAAACTAAAAATTACCTTTGTTTTTTGTTTAAATAATGTCTTGGTATTTGCTAGTAGTCCTTATATTGAATTCTATGATAATTCTGTGTTTTACTTTATTTTTTAAAAAATCCCTTTATTTTAGATACCATTTTTCAAACACAGCACAGAAGTGACAGACATCTTTCTTTAGATATTCCTGTTATTCTAAGAAGTTCATATGTAACTTGGGTTTCAGCTGTCCTTTCTACTTTTGAGATAATTGGATAAACTTGATTCAAAACCCAATGCCACTACCCATTCAAGCCCACCCAAAGTTCCTACTGGGATTCCTGAGACTCTGCACTAATGTTCCGAGGGCTTTTCCACTGCTGTTGGTACTGATTGTTTCACCCCCATCAACCAGATGGGAAACTCAGCTCCTTCAGGAATTTCACAGAGCTCCTCACTGCTACCCTGAATTTTGTGAGCTCTGTCATTTTATTTAAAAATTGGTGGCCAGGGCTGTGGGAAGAGACTCTCCCTACACAAGTCACAGTCCTTTTCTGTCCCGTACTCTCTACCACCGACTTCCTCTCATTCTCTTCCCCCCACCCCTCCTGCTATGAGTGACACACTCTTCTCTTTATCTCATGCAGAGAAATTTAATAACTTTTTCAGTTTGGAAATATTCTTGGGTCTCACCTGCCACCTCAAATGGCTTGTTAATATATTTCTTCAACCCAAATATATTCAGGGATCTCTTTCAGAGGATTTCTGGTGAGTGCACTCTTCTCCAGCTCATTATAAACAGATCACAGCCCCTATCTCTGATCCTTCCCCTGTGTTCATCCTGCACAGCCCTCCCTAACCATATGCTAGAGGCATCTCTCTGAATTCCTTCTTCTAACAGAGCAGAGCACCAGCAATGCTGCTTGCCTGGTGCACCCACAGTTGCTTAGAACACATCAGCAGGATTGTTCTAATGCCACTTGCTCTAAGAAGGCTTTTTAATTTTGTTAAAATAAAATAGTCTGGGTGCAAAAGTTAGCAGTTTGCCCTCTATAAATTTCATCACCTCCAAAGCAAATCTATGGTTGAAGTCAGTCTCTTTCTGACATCTAAGTTTTCTCAACTCACAGTCAGTATTACTATAGCCACAGAACTCTCACTTGCCACAGAGGGAAAAAATTCTCTGAATATTTGTGTCTCACCCAATTCAGCAGATCTCAAAGGATGGATGGGTGTACTTCCTTTGAACTTGGCTGCAGGAGTGTGTCCATCAATCTGAGCTATCCCAACTGCCAGAACCTGCAGAATCCATCAATTTAGGACCTAATTCCAGCCCATATCTTGAACCTACTTGTAGTTCTTTTCTTTCCCACTTGAGCAAGAAATTTAGGGTCTTTGATGTTTTCTTCGTGCCCCTTCTGTCACTTTCCTTAGCCCCCAGTCCTCTTAAACTTGCACGTCCCTCTCTAGGACTTGAACAGCAGATGGTGTCCCGTTATTTGGCGAAAGCTCTTCAAACAAGTGAGGATATTGACTCCAAGTGAGTGCACTCAAGCTATGCAATATTTTCAACTCATCCAAGCTGCCTAGAGCACAAAAATTCACCTTGTGTAATGCATTTGTGCACATAATAAATCCTGCAGGATGTCAGCACTGTCATCAGAAGCCATAGAGTCATAAGCCTCTGACGCTCAGTCCTCGAAATAGAAGAATTCTAGCATCTTAATTTTTCCCTTTTTTGAGCTGCAGAGTCAGCCATTTTTTGTTAGTTTTAGGAACTTCCTGTCAAGAGACTACATCTACTCTCTGACCAAGCATTCCCTTGGGTCTATTTGCAAAACGATATTCTAATGGGTACAAGATTTGAATACCAGCACATTTCCATTATACCTACCTCATTATCTTACATGAATCTATCTGTCCTTTGTTTGGAATGTGCTTGTTGTGAAGCCTGGTAAATCTTAGGTGAAAATAGTAGATTTATAATCTATTCTCCTGTTCCTGTCTGCTCTCTCCGAAGGCCACAAACCCCAAAAGATCAGTCACCGAAATGTATTTTGGTATCAACTTTGAAATTCTGCCTTTTAAGAACATATCATAATAAAATCTTGGAAATAACATGCACAGGTTTCACTCCTGACATACCCTGGAAGGTCACATGCTCTAATTCAGCTTAAAGGGACACTAATCATATTCAGTGTGTGAGGAGAGAGGCTTATAGTTGGAGATGACACCATCATTTGCATAGGATGTAAAAATGAAGGATCATTAATTTTATAGCATTAATTGAAGAGCAGAAGTGTTAGACCTCTATAATTATCTTCAGTGAATACATTTCAAAGACATCTCCACAAATGAGGCTCATGCATGTGGTTGTATGAGAACACAGACACAAAGAGCACAGCAAAGTCTCTACTTTGTCCTCTTCAAAAAGCACAGATTAAAGTATCGCTCAGTTAAAAGCTTAACTTAAATCTGAATTGTTTCCTCTGTGTGTAAATAAGACCTGTCAGTTCTGGGCTTCTAGGAGCATAGTCTGTCCAGAAGGGGCCATACGTAGCCTGCATGCCACATTGCAGAACCACTGAGCTAGCAAATAGAGGAAGGGGCAGCTCTGGGAGGTAGGCCATGTCCCCATATGTCCTCCAACACCCTATGCTCCATCTTTTGTACCCCATCAGGAGCTGGTGCCCCTCCTCCTAAAAATGTGCTTCCTACATTCTGCAGTTACCTGTGTATTATTTCCACAGACCAGCACAATAGCCCTGGGTCCAAAGAAGTAACTATTCTGCAGTGTAGGTCATCTTAATGGTTTGCAGCCCAAGGTCAGCATGAAGAGTAGCATTTCTAAAGATTTAAACAGAGCACATAGGAATTATTTGAGTGGCATTAGTTTCATAGCCAAAAACATAAAGTAAAATAAAAGATATGGATTTGGAAGGAATGTAAGGAAGCCTCAAGGAAAAGACTGCAAGGAGAGGCCAACTCTGTGATCGCAGGAACACAGTGCCAGAGCCAGTAGCAGTAGCCGTAGTACTGATGGTCCACCTTGGTTTCTGTCGGAGTGGTGAAGGACAGATGGAATGGAGCATTGGGATGGAGGGTCTGGACAAAGAGTAGGTACAGCCCTAGGTTTAAGAGCTATTTGGGAGTTTTGCTAATTATCTTGACATGAAAGACTCATCACTTTAAAAAATATGAGCTACCTCTGAACCTCGGAGTCCCAGAACCTCCCTGAGGTATAATTTAGCGTTTCAGAGGAGAAGGTTGGGAACCAGTAGTGTAAATCAAGTAAGACATTAGTTAATGAAGTACCACGATGCGTACACTCAACTTAAATGCTCCTGTTTCTGGGGGCTGCAGGAGTGATATCCCTGGTGGGAATTTCAGGTACCACTGCACACAGGTACAGGAGAAGCTGGGAAGCACATGGGGCTGTTAAGGTATCTACACTAGGGAGCATTGTCTAACTGTAAGTAGCTTCCCTGGGCATAAGGGATTACTCAGGGTGCTTTCTTTAAGGCTTCCACTCAATTCTAATATACCCCGGCTCAATTTGCTCTTTATTTCGTGCTTCATTTACTGAGTTGGCTACTATACTCTTTTCTTTTTATGGCTTTCTTGAGGTAGATTTTATATACAATAAACTTCACATACTTAAAGTGTACAATTTGGTGTTTTGGGATGAGCACACTTACATGTACATGTGCTCATGAAATCAAGATACCAAACATTTCTGTTAGCTCACAAATGTTCTCAAGTCTCTGTAATTCTGTACCCTGTCCCTATGTATTTAGACTGATCTGTTTTGGTCACTACAGCTTCCTGTGCATTTGCTGGAATTGTACGTGCACATGAAAACATGTCCCATGCCACCTCCTCTGGTGTGGCTCCTCTTATTCAGCTGGACCATGTGCCTTGGTCCTCTGCTATTAATACTCCCTTCCCGTACTAGAAATAGCCTCTTATGACAAGATGAGCCATGTGGTAGTTCCTTGTGGAATGTAATCTGAGTAAGAAATGCCTAGCAGGTTGGTTTAGCGTGGTTCGGGGTGTGTCTGGATGACGGACTTACTGAAGATGGAAGGCCCACCTGGGCATAGGTGGTTCCGATCAACTGACTTCTAACCTAGATGGAATGAACAGCGAAAAAGTAAGTCTCACTTTCGCTTCCTTGGAGGCGCTCCAATCTGTGTCATTGCCTTTGCATGTACTCTCTCCAGGCTTCTAGCGCAGACTCGTCAGCCTTTCAGCATAGACCTGTTAGCTGTCTGATACAGATTTGCATGGGACTCTGCAGTGATCTCCAGGCCTTCAGATTTTGATTGGATCCTTTGGCTGTCCAGGGTACAGATGGACCTTTTCGCATTCTTTCACACCTAATTCTGCAGGTGGCCATTGTAAACCCACCTTGAAAATTGTTAGTGTATTTTACATGTATATGACAGTATATTAAATCTGGTCCCCTAGTCAGCCTTAACTGGTGCAACCATGATGTGACAGACAAAGCAAACATCCAGTTCTGTATATAATCTTGTTCTGAGACGTTTAGCAACTGTACAGATAGGAGAACTAACTATACACATAGGAGCACTTTTTCACTGGTAAAAATTAATAAAAACAAGAAAGCAAACAAAAGAGCATGATTTTATTTTGGGGAAGATGTACTGATTTTTATAGTTTGTTTTATAGGTGCTTTCTTCAAAATGCTTCATGTACCTAGATGTGGAACACCCTGACTCTATTTTATTGCTACAATAAAAAGGCATGGCATTGTGTGGCGTGTGTGTGTGTGTGTGTGTGTGTGTGTGTGTGTTATGGTGGATACATTGTGTCAACTTGAGAAGTGTAGGTTAGCTAAATGACTCAGCAGGGGACCAGGATCCTCACTTTGTAAACATCCTGAGCCTGTGAGAGAGGAAGGCATGGAGATGGTGTGGATGTAAAGGACACCCCAAGGGTTGGTAGGCTGCACATAGTCAAAGGGAAATGAGGAAGGACTGATTGCTGGTTCGATGGAGAGCTCCAGTCTTTACCTTCAGCTTTGATGTCATGCTTGAGACTGTTTGGTTTCTCCTGGGACTCTTCAGCTTTCTGGTGGAGACTCTTTGGCCTCAGTCATAGACTCCACCATGTTCCATTGTAGACCCATCATATGGACTTGCACAGAGCATAGCAGTGAGCTCCGGACCTCGGACTGGATCCTTCAGCCTCCAGTGTGCATACATCCTCTGCACACTTCCTCATCCAACTTTATGGCTGACCATCGCAAGCCAAACTTGTAATTTCTTATATATTTGTATACCTTGTGTTATATCGATTTCTCCAGTAAACCCTGACTGAAACAGTTTATAATGTAATCTGAGTTCTAAGAATGTCTTTCCTCATACTTGTTTTTCTAAGAGGCTGTGGCAGGGGGAGGGGTCTGAAATTCCAGGTGGAGGGGACTGGACTGAGACCTCCAGGCCTTCTCTGTGACTACAACTCAAAGGCCGAATAACTCATCCAGAGGTCACTGTGAAAGCCACAGCTGATTCTAAAGTCTGTGTAGATGTTTCAGTTACAAATACAGGAAACTTAAGGCAAAGTAAATCAAACATAAAAATAAGCAAATAAGTTTAGTGGCCTAAACAGTTGAAATTCTTGGGTTGAGCTAAATTGGTCTCAACAATTTGAACATATCAGCATTCAAACTCTGTCTTTCAGCTGTGACTTTCTCTGTGCTGATTTTATCTCCAGGCAGCTTCTCTCATCGCGATCCCCTAGCAGCCCCAGGTACAAGGGTGATTAAAACCAACACTGTGTGTTCAAACTTAAAAAAAAATTATTATAAAGGACACATTACCACGAATCCCCCTCAGACTACTTCCCCTCGCTTCAAACACTCTTATCCCACCATCCTTGCCACTTTCTGAGGCACTTCTGGAAGTCTTCCTTCATGAGTCTTTAGCTGGTCTGTCATAGCTGTCTCCATACCCTGAGTTGGTATAAGATGTTTAATTTTCATGGTCATTTTGACCTTGCAGAAGAACTAGAAGCTGCATGGTGCCAGACACACTGTGGTATGTGTATAAGCCTGCCTTTTCATTGGACAGCACTCAGCAGCAGCACTCATATATATATATATTTTTTTACCGTATTCATGAAGACATAAGAGGACTTCTAGAATTCTTCAGAAAGTGGTGGGAATATTGAGATAGATACACACAGTGTTTTTTGGCACTCTTTGTATACAACCTGCACTTCAAGCTCAGAAGTTTCTCAACACAGAACCCCAATCAAAGACTGCTTTTTCATGTGTTGAATTAGACTACATAATCATTTCAACGCAGGAAGAAGGAATATTCTGGTTGGTCAGTGCTTCTGTGCCTCTGTCTGGGGGCACAGAAGGACAGAGAGTCCCACCAGACACATGCACTGATGTAAGGAGAATCTTCCCAGCGGAACTGTGGTTCTACTACTGAAAGAAAAGGGAATAGATGTTTAGTGCATAACAAAAGGTGCCCACTCAAGTTGTTTTCTTGCAGCACTGTATAAAATTCCCATGGGGATCCTTAAGCATGCCTTTGTCTCTATTACTTTATCATCATTCTCCTAGGTGTGGACTTATGTGAAACATTTAAAAATTTATAAACACAATTATCCTATACTTTCAAGATTAAAAAAGATGATCTTTTTACACAAACATGTCAAAGATCCATGTCAAGTGCAGTGACAACACAGTAGGAATTTAGATATTGGTGTACCGGGCACTAGATTTCCTTCAGACCAATTTACTTCACATGTGCAATAGGAAAAAATAATTCTCTACCTTCCAGATATAAGGGTCAGATTCAATCAGATAATCTCTAGACATCGCATCTTTCTGTGATTCTGTTCTTGGTTTTACAGGTGTTAGCAGGTTGGTGGATCAGAATGCTAAACAACCCCAAACAATCTCATTCTGATTAAAAATGGGAGGTATCCACATAAAGATTGAACATTATTCAAGTTTTGAATATCTTTAACACATTAGGGCATTTTCTCACATTGTGAATCTGCTATACCCTTTTGCAAGTTAAGGCACAGTTATCCAATCAGGACTGAAAGTCAAACATACTTTTATGATATTTAGGAGGACAGGACATGAAGAGAAAAGTATTAAGTAGACTGCTGGGAGACCAGGGGAGGAACAGTCATCTTTGAGAAAAAGGGTACTAAAGGTCCTAGTAAAAGTATCTTGCACCTAGTATCAGCCAAGTAAGTTACAACACTGTGCTTGCAGCAAGGACAGAAATGTGGCACCACTTGGACATTGTTCATGGTTTGATAGCATTTATAGCTAATTATCTGGGTCTCTGTAAATGACAATATGATCATTATTATACATCTGCACATATTAGGTAAAGTGGGATCTGTGAACCTCTTGACCAATCAGAAATTGATCTTGGAAGTATAGAAATGGGCTGCTAGTCTTGGTTTTCTAGTCTTTTGGATAAGAAGATACAAACCTAGCTAGCATTAAAGGCTGAGTAATAGTAGGGTATTTTAAATATTCTTCTATGGTTACTTGGGATTAGCATCCTGTGAAAGGGAGGCTTAGGAGATATGGTACAAGAGAGAACTCAAACAATATGGAACTTTTTCTGGTTACTTCTAACTGCACTGAAGAGCTTGAACTCTCTACTGAGTATAATCAGAGAAAGAACCACCTCCTGGTCCCAAGCTAAACTATCCCTTTCACGTATAGGGCTAAAGCCCAAACTTTTTCCTGATGGAGTTGCCAAATTACAATGTAAATCAACATCATAACCTTATTGACTCTCTTATGTCAGAGTTAGGATTTAATTAATAAGGAAGAAAGGGACCTTGAGAATTGAAAATGAGGACATATAAGAAGTAGCCAGTGATTCACAAAATCCCAAATTCCCACTTATCTCAGTATCTATTCCCTCACGAAAAAGCAGCTCAACCTGCAGAATGGTTAAAATATTCATTGACGTTTCAGTCACGGTATCAGCTGACAATGACAGTTTGTGAGTCTGGAGTATCCTGTATAAGATGTGATACATTCTAATGGCCCTCTTTGCACTTCCATAATCAAAGTGCACAGGATTCAGAATGAAAGGGCAGAAGAGGAGAGGTACTTCTCTATATTACATCTAATGACTCTAAAAGTTTTGCCTTTAATCCTTGCAATCTTGGATTCTGCCAATTTAAAATTGTTAGTGGCCAGTAAAGGAATGGTTTTAGCAAGAACATTTTCCTTTGAATTGGAAAATGAAACCTATTCTTACTAATAAGAGGCTGTTTTGGACTCTTCACATTCCCGGAAAATCAGACAGTAAAGAGTTTTCAGTGTTGACTTGGGTGACTGGTTCTGATTAACAAGTTATAGTATTTTGTACAAGGAGTATTAGTGGAGATCCTTCTGGGTACCTCCACCACTATTGCCATATCTGGTAGTAGAACTCAACAGAAGTCTAAAGCAACAACACACCAGAACCACAAAGGGACTTCATCTTTCATAAATGAATGTTGTAATGGCCACCTCATCAGTCACAAAACACTGGCCCGCTAGTATCCTGGGTTAGAAGGAAGAAGAGCCTGGCATGATGGTAGAGGAAGGGTATCATAAAGCATCCATATCCATATAGCCACATAAATGAGAGCATAGACATTCATTTTCATTCCTTGCTGTATCTATGTGTGCCAACTATCCATTTTCCCCTTCTTCTGCTTCCCTCTCATTTTACAGTGTATGTGTAGAGGCAGAGCAGTTATTGGGTCCTGTGACATCAATACAGGACTGTGAGTGAACCGAGGAGGTGAGAATTCCCTGGTGACCTGAGCTTGGAGCTTAGTGTGAAAGTTGTGGCGGCTGTGCCTTATTCTCCTTTAGAAGAGAGAGTGAGCACATTTCTCAAGTATGCAAGGAACAATTGCATATTAAGCAGGGGCATTTTGCTCTTGTGATTGTAGTTGCTTAGAATTTTAGAAGAAGGTTTATAGGATGGTTAGATAGCCGAAAGGTAGATGTTGTAGGCAAGTTTTACACTGTGAATAATCACTTACTTTTTGAACATCCTTTCAATGTTTAAGAGATCTTCCACTTTCCAAAGCTTAAGGTTAGACACTAGTTTTCTCAGCCTTATGAATAGCTAGAGATGAGCCATAGGACAGATGAACCATATGAGTTTCATTTTGAAAGAGACTGTCATAGAATAGGCCATCTATGTTAGTTAACATTTCACCACTGTGACAAAATACTGAAAAAAAATGAAACCAACTTCAATGAGCAAAGATTTATTTTCAATCATGGTTTCAAAGGTTTCAGTCCAGGGTTACTGAGGTAGTGTTATGGGCCTTGGGTGAGGCAGAGAGCATGTGGAAGTGAAGAGCTACTGACCTCATGGTGGCCAGCAAGAGGAGAGAAGGACCAAAGGGAGGAAGAGGGAGAGATGTAAAAAGAAAGAGACCATATCAAAATAGACCCTTTAAAGGCATCCCCAGTGACCTACTTCCTCCCACTAGGCCCCACACCTTAACGTTTCTATCACTTCACAGTCATGCCAGCTGTTGGGACCAAGCCTCCTATACATGAGCTATTGGAGGACCTTTCAGTTTAAATGTTCCGTGACTTTCCACTCCTGGGCCTCCAAGGCTCATGTTCATCTTATAATGCAGACTGCATTCAGTGCAGTTCCCCCCAAGATTCCCCAAATTCTTAAGAACTCCAATATTGCTCAGAAGTTCAAGTCCAAGAGCTTCTTGGAATGACACTCAAGACAAACCCTTAGCTATGAGCCCTTGTAAAGGTTTAAAAAAAAGTTACATACTTTCAACATACTTTGATGGGACAGCATATATATTGCCATTCCTAAAGGAAAGAATAGGAAAATACTAAGGAAGGCTCAGAGGAAGGCACAACCAAAACTCAGCAAAATAAACATTTAACCCTATAACTCCATGTCTGGCAGCCAGGTCATAAGGTGACATGATGTGGGCACCAAAGGACTTGGGAAGTCCTTCCCCTATGACTTTGGCAGCTGCAGCCCATATGGCCTCTCACTTGCACTGGCTCTTCTCATTGCATGGAGCTTTCCTTGGCAGACATTCTACATTCCTTGTGTTTCCAACTTCCTGAGTTCTCTACTGCAGCTCCAGTGTCACTCTTACAACTCCATGTATCACCCTGTCAGGGGATTCCTGCAGAGATTCTAGCCTGACCATACACTCTCTGGCTTCCCAAGCCTTCCTTTCAAATCTGGTTGAAAACCTCTATGAGCTCTCAACCCTTAAATTTTGTATAACTGCAAAAACACCATCATATGGACAATGCCAGAATCTATCCATTCAAGTCGTAACTGAACCTGCTGGGCTGGTGCCTGTAGTGGCCTTCAAGTGCCTGGATAGCTGAGAACTCTGATAGGAATCTTGGGGAAGTAACTTTCTAGGTGGCCCTGTGAGCAAAGAGGTCCCAAGGACTTTCTTCTCAAATAAAAGGTTTATACATTTTACACTTGAGTTTGCAATAGGTGGTGTCTGGCCAATTCCTGAGATGCCTTCAAGTCATCTTTCCTACTGAATCAGTGCAAAGGACTTGGCTCTTTTCTTTTTAATCATGTATTTATTTTTTCATTAGTGTATGTTTGTGGTACATAATGAATACACTCATCATGAGAAATTGGTCCATGTACATTTCACATCTTAATCCCTTTTACTTCCCCTTACCCCTTTCAATGGTGTTAATCTCTTCAATAACTATATATTCCTTGACACAACTTCACATGCACTTACTTTCTGGCCAAGCTACAAGTTTCTCAAATTTTACTGCTAGGCTGTTCTGCTTATGATTCACTGTAAATCTGGCAACAAGGTGCAAGCAATACCCATGCAACAGCCTGAATACTATGCTGCCTTGAAATTTCCTCTATCAGAAAAATGAGTCTGTCACCTTCAAACTCAGCTTCTCATAACGTCTCAGAGAATGCACACAGTAGGGATAAGTTCTTTGACAGAATGTAGGAGACATGGCCTCTAGTCCAATTCCCAGTAGTGTCCTCTCTCTGAAAACTCACCAACACAGATTCTATTATCTGCATTCCTGTCTTGGTTACTTTTCTCTCGTTGCTGAGACAAAATACCCAACACCCAAAATGAAGGAAGGAAAGGTTTATTTAGCTTACAGTCTGTGGAGGTTTCAGTCCATACTTGGCTGGTTCTGAGGCAGAGTGGCACATGGCAGAGGGCAAACTGTTCAGGGCAGCAGAGAACAGCAGAAACAACCAGCAAAAGGGAGGAATGGCTGCAGGAATGAAGCTGGCAGCCTCTTTCTCTCCCTTCCATATACAACCTATTCCCCCTACGGTATAGCTCTCACACCCACAATCCCAGCAAACTATCTGCCCTAGGGCAGGTATAGCTCTCACACCCATAGTCCCAGCATTGGATCATGGATCAGTCATAAACTCTAAAAGCCACCAAATAACTGCATGAGGATTTGGGGGGACATATGACAAACCATAACAATTCCTATCACCATTCTGCTCTTATGAGATCACATCAGAATCAGCCAGTAAGCCCTACCTCAATCTTCTAAGTTTTCTCTAGCCTGCTTCTCCAGACTTTTTGAATCTCCCCCTAAAAGCCAGCTCCAAAGGTTTCTAGGCTGCAGGGTCAGGTGTACAGTAGCCACAAAAACAAGCCCACCTCTCAGTGCCAACTTCTTGTGTTACTCAGCTTTCAGGCACTGGGACAAATACTTGAGAAAAGCAATTTAAAGGAGGGAGGTTTATTCTGGCTCACAGTTCTAGAGGCTCAGTGTGTGATTGCTGGGCTCTGTTGCTTCTGATCCTGGGGTGAGGCAGAACATCATGGTGAAAGAACAGAGCTGCTCACTACATGGTGACTGGGAAAGAGGAGTAGGGTGGGGTAGAGGGAGAGAAGAGGCCAAGGACTGCTCTTCAAAGAGAAAACTCTAGTGACCTAGTTCCTCTAATTAGACCCCACCTCCTGCAGTTTAGATCACCATCCAATAACACCACCAGTAGGGGATCAAGTCTTCCATCCAAGAACTTTTGGAGACCGTTCCAGATCCATACATAGCATGATGTTCTGAAGAAGGCATTCTGGCCAAGGCAGGCACTCACCTTGCTCCTGGAGGCAGCAAGGCCAGAGGGTCCTGCCCCAGGGAGCAGTCGGCAATGGTCCTGCACATCGTGCTTCTGTGGCATGCTAGAAATTCCTTGAGCCATGACAAATTCTTCTTTATATTCTCTTTCCTGCTGCAGTTAGGTAGAGTAGATTTGTTGTTTGCAATTAAGGACTGTCACTGGCATCCAAAGAAGCTTTTCCTGTCTGTAGCAGCTACTGCTAAAGAACACAAAGAAGGGAATCTTCTTTTTTTCCTGCAGATGTTTCCATATCCCACTTGTCCCTGGCTCAAAACTCTGAATACACATCAGGTAAAAGGAAGTGGTTCAACTTAAACAATTCCTTACACAAAGGGACATTAGCACAGCTGCAGTTTGCCTGGAAAATTTAAGAGTGGTCCATAAAGGGAAAGCCCATCTGTTTGGGGACACTAAATCTGCTTGTAGTCCACAGGATATCGCACACCCAAAGCAGGGACTCTAACTGCGAAGCCTAATTCTATAGACAAATTGTATTTGCCCCTGATGGTAGCCTAGTGGGATATGGTGCTGTGTGCAGGAGACTGTTCATTGGATTACTTGGTGCCTGTTATATGTTAACAGGTTTGCAATGTAGTTTTACTAAATCTAAGTTTCCTACTGGCATTGAAGAAAATTCTCAAACAGCTTTATCCCAAAAGAACACAGAACATGTTTTCATTTCAAAATTCAAAGAAAGTCCTTTAAAGGGACCTCAAGATTTCTAGCCAAGAAGAGTATGTGATAAACCAGAATCCTATGCATACTTAATGAAGTTGCTACCTATCAGACATTCATAACAATGCTGATTTTTAAAAAACATTTGTGTTAAAAATATATAAAAACCAGACAGATGCTAGCGGAGCTGTCAGCTTCCCCAAAGCTCAGGTCATCCTGGGTAACTGAACTAAAACCGATGAGAATTATCAAAAGGATAGCTTGAGCCCTGACTACTCACAAGTACAAAACCATCTTCCTTTTATAGCCCATTTTAGTGCAAGCGCCCAACATCCCCCTGCTTTGCAGCTACCATATGGTGTTGATGTAGGTTTATTTAGGCTCTGTGTTATCTGGGGAACTGAAAATTGACTGGGGAGTTAGGCAAACTCTTATCTCCTGCTGGCTTCTTTGCTTGCTTACACTGCACTTCAAATCACTCAGCCTCTGAGCCTCTGTTTTCCCATTTAGAGAATGGGATCAGTGGTGTCTATTTTGCAGGCTCTTGGGAAGCCAGGGAATGGAGAGGTTCTGTTGTTTTCCTGCAAGATGGGGAGCTACTGGATGCAAATGCAGTTGTGGTGTTTGTCAGAAGGTAGTGAAAGCCTGCAAAAGAAAGATACTCGCTTTTTCTGGGCTCATTATTCAGACCGTTCAAAAGCAAGTGCCTCCCCTTTTCACTTTTATCTCCAGAGAATTTCCTGTTATTTCTCTGGTATTAATTAATAGTGGGCACCCAAATTCTGAAGTCTCAAAGGGAGGAAGTGCTTTCTATTATAGATGTTGCTTATTTTCTTTTTCGTTTGTTCCATTCGTTTCCTCAGGGGTGGGAAGGAGGAGAGCCTGCTGCTGTGGGTTAATTGTGTGGATTACCAGGTGCATGCAGGAAATAGTTAGGCTGAGCTCTACGTGCCTGCTTTCTCCGCAGAGCTTTTCTTGCAGGAGACACTGGGGCAAGACACAGAGAACTCATTACCTCTCATCCTAACAAGTTCGCCTAGGGGGCCTGACACCATCCATATTAGTTAAGGTGAAGGCTAAATCTCTGTAACAAAAAGACCCAATGCCATTCTGAGAATGATCTTTATCTATCAAGGAACAGTGGGAACAAGCCAGGACAGCAGCTGGCTCTTCCTCCCTTCAGTCTTGGTACCCTAAAGTTTCATGTGCAATTCTACTCAATTCGTACACTGAGGCGTCACTTTGATCGACATTGGGCTTTTTAGTACATTGGTCTGTCTGGTAGAAGCCTCACATTAAGAGCATTGTATGCATAGCATGATCTTGCAGAGTCCAGTGCTTCTATAAGCAGTGGATGGTCACTTTGTGTCAGTTTTCTAGGGAGAGGATATTGCCAAAATACTCAGCAGCAATGTGTCTGCACCAGAAGTAATAACTGGTCACTTCTTAGTTACACAAACCAAGTTTAGGTCTCCATATGAAGTAGGACTTTGGGCCACTGTCCTCAGACCCACCTCTGCCAATTACTGATTGTCCTCATCTCTCGATCCAGCTTCCTGAAGGCCTGAGATGAGTACACAATCCCTGTTCAAAGGAGCTGTGGCCCTGGCGGGAGACACCTGAGAGTGAAGGTGAGCCCAGCAGTGGTGCTAAGTGCTCTCAGTGGGGCGTGGAGAGAGCTGTAAATGCACAGAGAGGGGCACTTCCTGAGGAATGAGAGGCAGGATTTCCTAAGATGGAGAAGGGGGCTCATCTCACACAAATTAGTTACACAAAGACTGAGTAGAGGGAATGGCTGCGGGAGGGGTAGTGAGAGAGTGAAACATTCATAGAACACTGTCAAAGGAAGTGTTACTGGGTTTGGAGGTGCTGGAGTCTTCTTCTGGATGTGGTTTCTAGATTCTTTCTATCTCGAACAACGAATTGAGTTAAATAAGCAAAAACAGTAGCAAAGTTGCAAATTTATTTGAGGTAGGAAAAGTTGAAGAGGTAGGAAAAATTTTAAATGAAGAGTAAGGGACAAACTGTCTTTGCAGAGCAAGTCTGGGCTGAGTAAAAGAGAGAAAAATAAAATAAGAATACAAAATAAAAGTAAAAGTACTCCCTGGGGCACAGGGCAAGCCACCCTGAGGAAAGCCACAGTAGCGAGTGCTTAATGGTGACTGTCTCATTTTGTTCATTCCACGCATCATGATTTCTTAGAGAAGTCCACATACAGAGTCCCGGGAGTTGTCCTGCTCGTGTGTTCTGGGGTTTTGTAACTAACAAGTCAGGCTTACTCCCCCAGCCGCCCTTGCTGTGCCCTGCCTTTCTGCCTCAGAAGTGCAGCATAGCCTTAAAACACACACAACAACAGAAACAAAACAAAACCCAGAGGGACCGAAATGCAGGGGACAAAGCAGATGAGAATACTGGCTAGATGAATATGAGCAAGAAGATGCTCCTCGTGAGCCAGGAAGAGCCATCAAAGTAGTCTGGACCTGATCCTGATGGTAACAGGAAACTGGTACTGTTTTGCGAGTGTCTGAATCTCCTCGAAGTGGTTTCTAAGGTTTTTTGTTTTTCTGTCCTCAGCAAAGAATTGGTTAATGCAAACACAAACAGTAGCAAAGATTTTATTAAAAGTAGGAAAGAAACAGTCTTTGCAGTGCAAGTTTGGGCCAAGTAAAAGTAGGAAAAGAAGTGCACCCATGAAGACGGCCACCATGCAAGAGGGAACGCAGTGGTGGAAACTCAGCATTGACTGTCCTTTCTGTACCACCCACTCCTGGGCTGAGGTCAGGGCTAGGCCGTTCTATGGAAAACCTGCTTAAGTTCTCGTGAGAAGTCTATATGCAGTGTTTTAGGAACTGTTCTGCACATGTATGTGTTCTGGGACTTTGTTGCTCCTCCTCTCCCAGCCAGTTTTAGCCACATCCTACCTTCCTGTCTCAAAACCAGCAAGGAATTTTTAGGGGTATATTATAAACTGTTTGTGTTCTAGAATGATTGTTCATCTCCAAGGGGAAGGGATGTTCCTAAATGCGTGGTCTCAGGTTCACCAGCATCACAGTCATGTGGCATACCGTTGAAAATTGCAAACTCTTCATCCTCATCTCACACTTGCTGAATCAGAACCCCAGAAAGTGAACCTCACAAGCCTCCACTCACGTATATAAAATGTTCTTGAAGTGATTCTTATGCCTACTAAATACCTAAACATATGTGGTGGTAATTATTCCAGGGCCAAATAATGGGACAACCAGTCCTAGGGACAAAAAAGGAATCTCATGTGGTGGCAGATACTTATGGGGAAGATGGGTAAAACTCTAATCTTTAGCATGGGAAATAAGGGATCTCTGACTATGAGAAAACTTTAATCCTGAGAAACTATTGATGCAATTCTTTCCCCATAGAAGAGTGGGGACATAAGATAACAAATAGCTACCCCTCCACTGGGTGGCATGGACACTTCAATAACTTGTTTAGAGCATGTGGATTTGATAGGACAAATGCCGTAAAAATAGAATATATCCCTGCCAGGAAAGTTTGCAGCTGGCAGCATTGATTGGTGGGTCCTAGTAATATGTTGCACCTTGTGGCATTTTAAAAATTTGTCTTTAAGTAAGTCAACTAAATATTCATCATATGGCTTAGAAATTGACACTGATAAGGACAGAGACATTTTGATGGGTGCATCTGCAGTCTGCCTGCACAAAAGAAAGGTCAAAATGCTCCCCGTGGCTAGCCAGGCTTGGAATTGGTAAGCAGTGTCTGTGATATTTGAAGGCATCATGTATTGAGACTACTGACACCTGGAAGAAACTGTCATAAGCATAGTATTCTCTCTTGCAGTAGAAATCACCATCACCTGCATTTCTGCTGGGGTGATTGCTTTTGCTTTCATGTATTTCCCCCATGGGTGGGTTGTTTGAGCACCCGTGCTGTAATTTTCCTTAGCTAAATATACAAAGCCAGTGGGGGCAGGCCCAGGAATAGAACCTAACCTTCTCACCACAGCCTCCTACTCCAAAACTGCCCAGCTGCCTCATACCACTAGTGACCTTTTCCTAAGACATACAGTGTCAGAGACAACAGAAAATGTAGTTCTCCCCATATATGATGTTTACTGCATTCAGAACCTGATTTGGACAGAGAAAATTTTATTGGGTACTGTATCGTAGATAAATGTTAGTAATAAATAAACAACCCCCCCCCATTGGAGTGATTTGTTGCATTGGAAGTTTTTCTCTGCCTCCTGTAACAGTTCAGAGCAGATCTTCTTGGTTGAGGATTGATGGGATGGGAAGAGGGCTCTGTTTTCCAAAGTTGTTTAAGGATTTGGGATGATGGCTGCTTTCAACCTTTGGGTTCCAAGGTCACTGAGGCCCTTCTCTAGCCAGTAGGAAAGGAACTACAAAGAACAGAAGCTCTGAACTCCAAGCCTGGAGGAATACAGCTCACTGCAAGAAGACCAGTTCCATGGCCACGCCTAACTAAAAGGCAGGTCAGAAAATATAGGAGGAACAAATTATAGTGGACAAATTTAAAATTCCTAGCAATCTGTGAGCCAAAATATGGGTGCTTCCAGGAAAAGTTGTAACAAAAGCCAGAGAAATCTGGGCAGGGTTCCTTTTCAGTCATTAACTACCTTTCTAATTCATTCATGAAGTATCTATTCCACAAGCATTTATTAAGCTCTTACTGTAGATCACATACTGTACTAAACATTTTGAGGCACACAGAACTTGGTCTCTACTTCAAGCACTTTAGAGAATAATGGGAAAACATTAAAAAACAATAGTATAGTAAACAATGAGATAAATGCTACAGTAGAGAAATGTATAAAGAATTACCTGAGCATGCAGGAAATAGAATCATTCAAAGTGTTTCACTAGGCTTATAAGAGGGTGCAAAGGTGAAAATTGCTTCTAACCCTCCTAGATATAGAAACCAGAGATTAGAGGGCATGGGAAGACTAAGCTTTACATCTAATGATTCCAGTTCTAGATAAGATGAAGTAATCAAACTGTCTCTCTCAGCCTTAAACCTGGGCAAAATGAATTGAGAATCTAGAAAAAAGAAGTCAAAGCTTATTGGAAAAGAATACCAGAAATTAAAATTCCATTTTGTCCTGCTGATACTCCTCAGACAGGAATCAGTACAGCCCCAAATCTGGAAATTATGTGCAGACAGAGCTTTGCAGCAACCATCTACTTCTGGCTTGAAGAGCAGGAAAAAGGGCCTCACATTCAACTAGGAAGATAGTTTCCACTGTTTTCTTGTCTCCATTCTCTTATACGGTGGTCTCAAGCAGTCTTACTGTGACAACACCATAGGGGCTCTTAGAAGTGTAAACTCTGAGGGCGGATCCATATCAGCAGGTCTGAGGCACCAACAAAACGTCAAAAATTACTGTTGCTTTCATTTTTTTCTGAATCTGGCTACAGCCACAAGAAGTATGTCAAAGAATATTTTTCCATTTATTGAAATCCTCTTCGATCTCTTTTATCAGAGTACTATAGTTTTCATTGGATAGTTCTTTTACTTCTTTTGTTAGATTGATTCCTAAATATTTCATTTTCTTGGATGCTATTGTGAAAGGTATTGTTTCCTTAATTGCTCTCTCAGTCTGTTTGTTGTTCGTGTATAGGAATTCCTTGCTTATGGTTAGGAAGAACCAACATTGTGAAAATGGCCATACTACCAAAATAGTTCTACAGATTCAGTGCAATTCCCATTAAACTACCATTAGCATACCTCACAGATCTAGAGAAAATATTCCTTAAATTCATCTGGAGCCAGAAGAGACCCAGAATAGCAAACACAGTCCTGGACAACAAGAACAAGTCAGGTGGAATTATAATCCCTGACCTGAAATTATACTACAAAACTACTGTAATAAAATCAACATGGTACTGGCTAAAAAACAGATAAGAAGATCAATGGACCAGACTGGAAGATGCAGCCACAACCACAAACATACTCAGCCACCTAATCTTTGATAAAGGGGCCAAACAAAATCACTGGAAGAACAGTAGCCTCTTTAATAAGTGGTGCTGGAAAAATTGGTTTGCCACCTGCCAAAGACTGAAATAGACCCAAGTATATCATCACACACCAAACTCAAGTCAAAATGGTTCACACATCTCAATATTAAAACAGAAACACTAAATCTACTGGAAGAGAAAGTAGGTAAAAACCTTGAAGACATATAGGTAGGCAGAGAGTTCATGAACAAAAACCAAACTGCCCATGAAATACTTCCAAGAATCAACAACTCGGATCTCATTCTACTGAAAAGTTTTTGCACAGCTAAAGAAATCACCAGCAGAGTAAAAAGAAAACCCACAAATTGGGAAAAAATTTTAACTGAGTGTCCCTCAGACAAACATCTTCTATCTAGAACATATAAAGAATTAAAAAAACATCAGCCCTTCCAAATTCAAAGACCCAACCCAAAAAGGGGCAGCTGAGATAAATACATACTTCTCAGATAAAGAAATAACAAATGGCAAATAAATACATGAAAAAATGTTCAACAGCATTTGTCATTTGAAACACACAAATTAAAACAACACTGAGATTTCACCTCACCCCAGTAAGAATGGCTATCATTAAGAAATCAACCAATAACAAATGCTTGTGAGGCTGTGGAGAACTAGGAACTCTTCTCCATTGGTGGTGGGAGTGCAGACTGATGAGACTACTGGAAATCAGTTTGGAAATTACTCAGCAAACTAGGTCTAGAGGTCCCATTCAACCCAGGTATTCCCCTTCTGGTTATTTTCCCAGAAGATCTGAAAACATCATACAACGATATTTGTGCACCCGTGTTCATAGCAGCACAATTTGTAATTGCTAAATTGTGGAAGCAACCCAAATGTCCATCCACTGAGGACTGGATAAAAAAATTGTGGTACTTTTATATAATGGAGCATTATTCAGCTATAAAGAAAGATAAACCTAAGTCTTTTATAGGTAAATGGTCAGAACTAGAGAGCATACTCATGAGAGAAATAAATCAGACCTGCATGTGTAAGCAATGTATTGTCTCACTCATGTAAGAACCTGAAAGAGTGAATGAAAACTAGGAAGTATGATAGACATTGTGAAATAAAAGGAAAATGCTCAAAAGTTATGGGAAACTGGGGTGTGGGAAAGGAGAAAGAAGGCAAAATTATGTATGTGTATATATATATATATATATATATATATATAATAGCTAACAGTCATACTACTGTGTTCTATTGTTTTACTGAAAGGAATAGTTAATGGTTACTTGTTTGATCATTATTGCACGTCTCTATTTGTTTTCCTGAGAAACCACTTTGAAGATATCAATATGTAATACAACAACCATTGTTAATTTCCTACCACTTTGTCTTTTTTTTTTGGTGGTACTGAGGATCAAACTCAGGACCTTGTGCTTGCCAAGTAGGTGCTTATGCCACTGAGCTATATCCCCAGCCCCTACCACTTTATCTGTTACTCTGTATTGTTCTTATGCTATTTTGTAAATGGATGTCTGTTTGTTAATGTGTTTCTTCCTTTATTTTAAAAAAAGAGAAGTATGTCGAAGAGTAGAGTAAATAAGGCTCCATCTTTATGACTTAGAAAGCCAAAAAGGGGAGACAAGGTCCTACCCAGGTCAGTGGAAAGTGTCAGGGAGACTGCAGCAGGGAAGAAACCTGTGGGATGATCCCACAAAAGTGTTTATGAACTGCTGGATTCACTCTTGAGCTACCACATGTGAATTTGACCCCAGTCAGCAGAGCATACCCTACAAGAACTGTACCATGAGATAGGCCTGTCCCCAGGGCTCAGATTGGCCAATGGATGATATACATGTGGGACAAACTTAAATGGCATTACAGGGGCTTTGAAACCAAAACTGACATTGAAACTGTAGCCCATCCAAGAATGTTTAGACTGTGTTGCCTAAACTCAGCCTGAAAACAGTTTACCAAAACAAAACTGACAATATTCCCCATAGGATTTAAACAAAACCCAGGTTTTCATAATATATATCTAAAATTTTTAAGGCACAATCCAAAATTACTCAGCATACCAAAACAGAAATGTTACTGAATTCACAGGATGTCAATCCACAGATGTTGGTCATGCAATTAAAAATATTTTAAGTTGCTACCATATAAATGCATCAACTGGCAAGAATGAAAACTCTCAAAATAAATGAAAACATGGTCTCATCAAAGAAATAGGAATTACAAAGAAAAACAGAATGAATACTACATAACGAAAAAAAAAAACCGAAATTTTAAAACTTGAATGTGCTCAGGAGCAGAACGGCAATGACAGAGGAGTCAAAGAATTAGAAGCTGGACCAACAAAAAATACCTACTCTGAACAAAAGTAAAGAGAGGGAGGAAAGATTCAGGGCAGAAAACTAAGACTCAAGAATTGATATGATGCCGGAAGTTTTAACAATTCTGTCACCAGGGTCTCTGAAGAAGAAAAGAGAGAGTGTGGTGAAAGAAAATATTTGAAGAGATAATGGCTAAAAAAACCATAATTTGATTCACCGAAAAGCAGATATCCATATAGTTAATGAGCTTAGCAAACCCAAATAGAATAAATTTAAAAAAAAATACCCATACACATAATGAGCTATGGAAAACAAAAGGCAAAGAAATTACCTTTATAGTAGCCAGAGAAATAACTGCAGATTTCTTGTCAGAAACCAGGGAGACCAGAAGGTAGTTGCACAAATTTTGGAAGTGATGAAAGAAATAAATTCTCAGCCAGCACTTTCTATCCATAAAAAATGCTTTGGAAATGAAGTAGTCTAAGATGAAGGAAAACTCAGAGAATTTGCTGCTAAGAGGTGTACTTTAGAAGAATTGCTGAAAGAAATTCTCTCAGAGAGATGGGAAATGATACCATAAGAAAACATCACATCAGGAATGAATAAATAACAGTAGATATGGTAAATGTAGGTAAATATAATGGACTATTTCCCTTTGAGGGTTTTGGATACACATAGGTACAATATATAAAGTTTTCAGAAAGATATAGGGGTCTACCTGGTAGTAAAATTTCTGTATTCCATCTGAAGTGGTAAATTATTGACTCTAATGCTTTAAAGGCTATCTATATTGCAGAAACACCCTTAAACATCCACACAAAAGATATAGTCAAAAACGCAGTAGATAATTTAAAATGAATATTAAGTTACATTCAAATTGCCTAAACTAATGAAGAAGGAAAGGAAGTGGAAAAATAATAAAAATAGCATAGTTAAAACATGAAAAGTAACATAGAATGTTAGTGATCCAAAACCACTATACCCGATATGGCAGAAACTACCAGAAAGGATTAAAAAATGACCGACTACATCTGTCTATAGGAAATTTACTTCAAATTTAATGATAAAGATATAGCAAAAGGACAGAAAAAGAAACACCATATCAGCACTAATAAAAAAAGGAAGTGACATATTAATATCATACAAGGTAGACTTCATAACAAAAAATTATCATGGATAATTGCAATAGGACAAATTTAACAAAAAGGAATAACATCTAAGCAAATTTTCATCTACTTATCCAACAACAGAGTTTCAAAATATGAAAACAGAGAACTAAAAGAAGAAATAGACAAACTGAAGATCATAGCTAAGGACTTTTACATTTCTTTCTCAGTATCAATAGAACCAGTTTACTTTTGATCAAGCAAGAAATGGAAAAACTTAACAGCAATATGACCTGGATCTATTTGACATTACAGACCACTTGACAGAAAAAAAAAAACAAAAAAACCCAGCAAATGTACATTTGTCATGTGTACATGAAATGTTTGCCAAGGTAGATCATATCTGGATTGTAATAGACAAGTTTTTAGCTACTAAAGGAATTTGGTTCATAGTTAAATTTACCTCGTCCAAATGTTGAGGCCTAGGTGGATTTCACTAGGTAACAAATATTTAAAGAAAAATATATTTTGAATTCTAGGCAATAAATTTCAGAACAGAGAGGAGTAAAGAATATTTTCTAAACAATTTTATGAGCCTACATTTCCCTGGCAATAAATCAGATAGAAAGTAAAAGAAAAGAAAACTACCAACCATTAACACAGCTGATGCTTGATGCACAATTCCACAGTGCATCAATATGTAAAAAGAATATACTGGGCTGGAGATATAGCTCAGTGGCATAAGCTCTTGCCTGGCAAGGCTGGGGTCATGAGTTCGATTCCCAGTACAAAAAAAAAAAAAAAGAATATACTGTGGCTAAGTGGGTTATGTCTTAGAAATGCAAGGCTGGATCGGTATTCAAACTTCACAGCTCGATTGAAGTGATTCAACTTATCACACTAGCAGTCTAAAGAAGAAAAGGTACATTTTTACTTCTAATTATACTTTGAAGCTACAGTGATTTAAAACAGCACGGTATTGGCAGAAAAACAGACATAAAGACCTGTGGAACAGAATAGGGGATGCAGAAACAGCCCTAAACACATTCAAAGAGGTCAAAAACGTATGTGATCTTTGAAAAAGGGGCAAACACATAAGCTGGAGAAAAGATAGCCTTTTAAATAAGTTGTGTTTGGAAAACTGGCTATTCACATGTAGAAGGCTGACTGTAGACCCATATCTGTCAACATGTACTAAACTAAAGTCAAAATGGCTCACAGATTTAAATATTAAAACAGAAACAATCTGATGGAAGATATGTAAATATGAAGACACAGATATAGGCAAGAACCTTCTGAAGAGAACATTAGTTGCATAAGAAATATCAAAAATCAACAATATGGAGCATATTGTTTTTAAAAGCTTATGTACAGTGAAGTAAACAACCTCAAGTGAAGGGACAACCTACAGAATGGGAAAAAAGTCTTGCCAGCTATTCCTCAGACTGAAAATTAATATCTAGAATATGTAAAGAACTTAAAATATTAGACCCGCCCCCCAAAACCCACCCAATTAAAAATGGGATAACTGAAATGAATAGACACTTCTCAAAAAAGAAATAAAAATTGCCAATCAATACATGAAAATGTTCAACTCACTGGCCATTAGCAAAATGCAAATTCAAACAAGTCAGACTTCATCTTACTCCAGAAAGAATAGCTATCATCAAGAAATCAAATAACAAATGTGGAAAGGATGCAGAGAAAGAGAAACCCTTCTATACTGTTGGTAGGCAAATAAACTGGTAGAAATGCTATGGAAATCAATATGGAGATTTCTCAAAAAATTAAAACTACAAATTGCATTGGACCAACCTATTCCTCTCCTAGGTATATTTCTGAAGGAATTAAAGACATCGTATTATACTGATATATGTATACCCATTTTATAACAGCACAATTCAGAATACATAAATCTTGGAAGCATCTAATATATCCATCAACAGATGAAGAGACAAAGAAAATGTGGCACAAAGAAGGATAAACTTGTGTCATTTATAGGAACATGAATATACCTTGAAAACACAATGTTACATGAAAGAAATCAGACACACAAACTTAAATAAGACATGATTTATCTTATATGAGAAACTAAAAATATAAATAAAGAGTAAAATAGAAGTTAGGAAATAAGGAGATAGATCTTTTCCAAAAGTGAGAGGGCCAGGGTATAAATGAAAGCAAGAAGAAGGGGAGAGGGAGGGGATTAAAAAGAATAAAGATAAGAAATGTAACTATCTGTACTGCCACATATGCCAATAAAGCTTTTTTAAAGAAACAACTACAAAAAACACGCAGCTGGTATCATACTTGATGGTGCAATTTTAAACGCTTTCTCCCAGTACTGGATGCAATGTAAGAATATCCACTTATAATACTCATGTTAAAAAATCATGTTAGAATTTCCACCAGTTCAGTACACCAAAGAAAAGAAATAAATCTGTCTTAGCCCAGGTGATATGATTGCTCATGTGGCCATTCTCAGGGAATTCAGGGGAAAATTCCTAAAATTAAATGAGTTTAGCAAAACCAAAGAATACAAAGTCAACATGCAAATATCAATCATATCTATAGCTGATAAAGTGAAATTAGTAAACAAAATTTCAAAGGCAGTATCATTTGCATTGCCCCTCAAATAAAGAAATATTAGGTATAACTCTAACAAAACATTTTTAGGATGTGTACATTAAAAATTACAAAGTTCTTAATGAATGAAAGTAAAGAAAATGTAGAGTCCGACAGTCCGCGGGGGTGACCCTGTGAACTCAACTGGGCCCCCGGGAGCACCTTGCCGGGGCTGAACCCAGTGGTCTGTGGGGTGTCCCCAAGGACTCGAGCGGGCCCTCAGGAGGGCCTCAACGGGGCAGAGCCCAGTGGTCCACCAGGGCCACCCTGAGGACTTGACCGGGCCTCTGGATGAGCTATATCGAGGCGGAGCCTGGTGGTTCACTGGGTAACCTCGTCTACTTGACCAGACCCCCAGTGCCCTTGAGGGCTTGTCAATGGGGGCTTGACCATAGTGAACCTGGTTCCCTGCCTATCTACTGTCTTTGAGGATAGTGCTTTTCCACATCCTACCATAGCAATTTGTGTACATCCATGTTTGTTACAGCACAATTTGAAGCAGCCATGTCTCATCCCAATGTGAGAGCCTGAGGATGTACATAAACCAAAAAAGCACAGTTATTATCAGAGTTACAGGTGGGTATTTTTATCTAGCAATGGGAAAGCTGACTAAAACAGGAAAACTATATCAGAGAAGTGAGGCTGTAATTGTGATTATACCATGTGATTCAGAAGCCTTTTGAACTGGTTTTTAGGAAGAATCAGAAAAGTTTTGGAGATTGGAGAATAAGGTTTTAGATAATGCCTACAAGGCTGATGTACAGTCTAGTAAATGATTCTGGTCGGATATTAGTATGCCAGAATGTCAGCTGGGTATGATGATGCATGCCTGTAATCCCAATACTGTGAGAGGCCAAAGCAGGAGGATCATAAGTTCAAGCCTAGCCTGAGGAATTTAGCAATTTAGAGAAACTTTGTCTCAAAATTTAAAACTAAAAAAAAAGGACTGGAGATATAGCTCACTACAAAGTCCTTGGGTTCAACTCATAGTTCCAGGGGAAAATAAGACCAGAATGTTCATAGGATTGCAGACAGTAAGCATCAAGGGATTTCAGATAGAAATGAGGATTCTACTGAGAATCACACTACAGGTCATGTATCACAAACTTTGACAAAAATTGTGTTTACATTTTTCCTATGTTCAGAGACTTTGTGCAAGGCTGAGTTTAAGGGCTATTAACTAAATGGTCTAACAGAGGATATTTCAAGGCATCCCAACGTTCATGTTGTGTGATAGGTATTATAGGCTGCTTTTAATCTTATTTGTTGTGAAAATCAAGAGCAAAAAGCAGAGCAAAGAAGTATGGTTGCTGAAGAGATTAGTGCCATCAAAAAGAAATCAAGTGCTTCTAATCAGAACAAGAAGAAAGATGCCTTGAGATCATCCTGGAAATCAGCAAGACTCTACATACAGAGAACAAAAGGGTGCAGAAGTGTAAACCTCTCATTTGAGAAGAGATTCCTTGTTCACCCTACTCCAGAAGAGGTTGTCTAAAGAATTGGTTATCTGGATTCATTTCACCATACTTAGTCATCCAAGTATTCAAAGGTCAATGTAGCTACATTCCAAGAAGGTCTGACTACTGCTTGAACTGGTAGAAACCCTTGGCATCATCTACCTTATGCTGATTTTATGGGAATGCATAGTACAACAGTTGTGGGGACATGGAGGCTTCCTTCCAGATTTCACAGAAAGACCTGTGAGAAATGTATCTCCAAGATGGCAGGGTGTGAAGCTGTCTGAAGCTAAAGGTACAGTGGAGACCCCAGCAAACTGAAGATGCAAGGAATGTGAAATATATGCAGAGTAAAGTCACAGGTTGTAAGAGGAGTCAGCCCAAAAGAGAGGATGTGTGGGCTGCAACCAGTAAGATCATATGAGTGGAGCTGCCCACGTCTTCTAGAATTGACATCTTACCCCTCTGTACCCTGGATGACAAGAATAAAGCTAGGGGACTTAATGTTTGCCCTGGGTTTTGGTATTGACTTGTGTGGTTCTTTTTCTATTCCCCTCTTAGTCATTCTTTTGGAAAGAGATTGTTTATCTTGGGGCTATGTAACATTTTCACAAAGTTCACAGCTAAGTGTTTGCCTTAAGTCTCATAGAAGACTCGGGCTTTCTAGCAATGCTGGGCTAATTGGAAGGAATTATTGTGTTTCAGTGGCACTCAGAATAGTGGTATCATGTCAGGCTGAATTATGATTTTGTGTTTATTTAGAGATTAAATATAATTTTAAAAAATGTATTTGGCTGGCTGGTTTACCAGGGGTGGAATATGACAGTTATACTGGATTATGAACTTGATTTGTTTGGGAGGCCCCTAGAGGATTACTGAGGCAGACTTCTGGGTATGACTAGGAGAGTAACAGAGGCATGACATTAGTCTAATCCCTAGCTCCTCCCTCTCTGGTGTTGTTTTCATGCTCTATTTTGTGGCTTCCATGAATTGAGTAGTTTGGCTCTGCCATTCGCTTCCACTGTGATGTTGCTGCCTTGAGTCCCGCCAGCCATGGATGGAATCCTCTAAAATCATGAGCCAGATAAACCCCTTCTCCTGTAAGCTTCAGATATCGCATGTCGTTGTAACAGTAGGGAAGCTGACAAAGGCAAGAGGTTCACAGATAACTCAACAGAGACAGTCATTGCAACAAATGATGTTGAAACTGGTGGGTAACCTGGTAGAAAAATTAAAAGTAAGATCCTTGTAACAGTCCTCAGAACTTCATAGTTTATTAAAAAATCAATTCAAAATGAATCATAAATTTAAATATAAATATTTAAAAAATGAAATTATTGAAAAAGAGTAGAAGAAAACTTCTAAAAGCTATGGTGGTAGAAAGAGTTCTTAGATGTCAAAAATGTAACCCAAGAAGTCTCCGGGGAAGATGGCGACCAGGTGAGCAGCAAGGGAGCGAGCCTCCTTAATAAACACCGCCAGCTCGAGACAGACTTGGCGAGCGTGAATGCCGGGACCTCGGCTGGGAAGTTTAAACTGGGCGTATTTCTCTGAGATGCCGGGGGAGATGTGGTAGGGCGGACCAGGCTGCCGGGACGAGACGTGGGAAAGCCCCAGACGCTGGGAGCCAGGGACGATCCGCGTGGGGAGAAAGCTTGGCTCGGTCCAAGCGCTGTGGGAGCGCAGCCGGCTCGGTCCCTCCCACCTCCCGAGCCGGGGCAGCCCCCCGGCGACTCCCGACAGAGATCGGCTTGCTAGCGGCGGAGACGCCCGGCAATCCCACGTTTCGAGCGTGTTGGGCGGGCCGCGCGGAGGGCCCCAAGCGCCGGGAGCGGAGAGGAAGATTTACTGGGTCCTAACGCCCTAAGAACACGGACAGCTCGATCCCTCCCGCCCCCCGAGCCGGCGCAGCCCCACGGCGACTCCCGACAGAGATCGGCTTGTTAGCAGCGGAGACGCCCGGCAATCCCACGTTTCGTGCGTGTCGGGCGGGCCGCGCGGAGGGCCCCAAACGCCGGGAGCGGAGAGAAAGATTTGCTGGGTCCTAGCGCCCCGAGAATACAGACAGCTCAATCCCTCCCGCCTCCCGAGCCGGCGCAGCTCTCCGGCGACTCCCGACAGAGATCGGCTTGTTAGCGGCGGAGACGCCCGGCAATCCCACGTTTCGCGCGTGTCGGGCGGGCCGCGCGGAGGGCCCCAAACGCCGAGAGTGAGGAGGAAGATTTGCTTGGGTCCTAACGCCCTGAGAACACGGACAGCTCGATCCCTCCCGCCCCCCGAGCCGGCGCAGCTCTCCGGGGACTCCCGACAGAGATCGGCTCTCTGGCGGCGGCAACGCCCAGTGGTCTCACGTTTCGTGCGCATCGGGCGGGCCGCACAGAAAGCCTCAAAGGATAGACTGGCACCTTGGAACCTTCATGCCTGCAGGGACTCCAATAACTGGTGAGATATCGGCGCTCACGACCAGATCACCGAGTGGGGGAGGAGATCCATCCCTATACCTGCAGGGAACCCTGGGGGGGGGGGAGCAGTCTTACACACCTCACCCAGGTCACTAGGTAGGGAGTATCTAACCAATATCTGTACAGCCTTTTAAGCGGAACTCTCAGCAGAAAGCTTAGGGGACATTCTCCCAAAGAGAAGGAATCATTGGAGCAGCCTTTGCAGCTGACCT
>PVLD010008174.1:0-85945 GCA_004027595.1 Dinomys branickii | reverse complement strand
TGTTCTGGGTGGGGTTGAGTTTTGAGACTGCGTTTTGTTCCTCTGTTTTCCCATTTTTGGGTATCAGATTCAAACTGTGGAGCTATAAATTCCACAGACAGTTCAGCAGGCAAAGGTCTGCTGCAGAGGCTGCTCCAATGGTTACTTCTCTTTGGGAGAATGTCCCTTAAGCTGTCTGCTGAGATTTCCGCTTCTGCTCCCTACCCCAAGACCTGGCCGGGCCGAATAAACAGCTCGCCACCCCAGGATTCTTGCAGATAGGCCACTCAGGTATTCCTCCCTGGGTGGAGCTCCTTCCCCCCTCACAAAACCCGTTGGGGCGCCTAAGTAGGTCTTCCCACCCGGGAGATCCCGCAGTCCTTAAAGCTGCTTTGATGTCTCTCGCTGGGCTGAGCTTCTTCCCGATTCAGGAAAAACCGGTTAGAGCGCGCACTTAACTCACCCTGTGATCGTGCAGACAGGAGTGCCTTTCAGATGTTTTTCCCTGGATGGAGATTTTCCCCGACTCAGAAATCCCGCCGGCCGGTTGCTGTTGCTCCAGTTCGCGCAGCGCTGGCTGCGGGGCTGGGGTTCTGAGCGGGATCTCGGAGCGCTGCCTGGTTTGGTGCAGTTTGTCCCAGTAGCGCGTTCTCTGTCGGGTTCAGGAGCTGAAGCCGTTCTTCCCTCCACACTCGCTCTCTCGGCTGGTCATCTTCTTCCCGGAAGTCCTTATTTCTGTCTTCATATTGCTATATTTCATTGTTTGGGTGGTAATCCTCTGGGAGGTTCTCTATCTGCTGCCTACCCAGTCGCCATCTTCCCGGAAGATCAATGACATCTTAATAAAAAAGGTTTGCAATATTACAAAATAAGAGGAAGTACTTTGTAAGAAGAGAGTTAGCTAGTGTGACCACCACTCATCAGAAAGGGGAAGCATCACAATCTTGGGTTACAAACCGCACTCTCATTCACAGTTCCCGGCAGAGTTGGGTATCTCAAGAGGCACTTCTGTCTCACTGAGCGATACTCGCGAGATCTAAGCTCCACAAGCAAGTCAAGCAGGAAACTGGCACACAGTAACTTGGTTCCTAGCTCACAAATGATATGGCTCCAAAACTGTCTTTGGACCAGATCACCCAAATCACTGCTGTCCCTGTTGGATCCACATAGTGGATTTTTTAATCCAAATTTCCATAAAATAATAGAAAATTGACCAATTTCCCAGAAAGATAAGGCAGAACCCATAGCAACTTACTAAAAAGTAGAAATTTATTGCTGCCTTTGCATTATGTCTTTAAAATATGGACATTTTACATTTGAAATACTGTACAAGCTAGCTATTCCTATCCCCAAAACCCCAAATCTGAAAAGCTCCAAACTCTGAAACTTTTCAGGCACCAACATGATGTTATAAGTCAAAGTTTTGACACCTGACCTCATATGACAGGTCTCAGTCAAAATGCAGGTGCATGAAAACATTGCATGAAACCACCTTTAGGCTATGTATTTAAGGTGCATGTAAAATATAAACGAATTTTGGATGTAAATGTTGGTCCTATCTTCAAGATAGCTCATTATATATGTGCAAATGTTTCCAAATCTGAAACCCAAAATACTTCCAACCTCAAGCATTTGGAGAAAGGGACCCTCAACCTATACCTCTCTTGCAAAGTTAAGTTGATGTTCCCAGATGACATATTTTAACATTTACCCTAGCTTTAACTTGGACGTTTTAAGTAAGTCATTAGTTCTGTAAAAATATTTCTCAGTTTCTTAAATCGTAAAATAGGGCGTACCGACCCCTGCTCCACGCTGCTGAGGGGGTCTCTCGCTTGTGTCTGTGTCAGGCAAGGTGACTGAGTTGGTAAAGGGCGTAAGTGCCTTGTGGCTGTCATTAGCATTCTTTTTGCCTTTAACGGCACTGCAAGGTTAAGGTTTTTTTTGTACCAGGAATTGAACTCATGACCTCACTTTTGCCAGGCAGGCACTGTGCTGCTGAGCTATATTCCTGGGCCCCAAGGGTTTTTTTTTTTTAATGTTTGTTTTGTTTTGTTTTTGTAAAAATAAACAGCTGTTGAGCTGTTAATTCTCATGATTAAGCTTAACACATTCTTCTTACATTTTTTTACTAAAATTGCAAAATACATTTACAATTCAAATGTTTACATTTAGAATATTATTGTTCATTAGGATGATTAAAAGCATACAATAATCCAGCCCTGGTGGTGCACATCTGTAATTCCACCTGCTTAGGAGGCTGAGGCAAGAAGATCACCAGTTCAAGGCCAGCCTGGGCAACTTAGCAAGACCTTGTCCCAAAATAAAAAATAAGAAGGGTTGAGAGTACAAATCAGTGATGAAGTATTTGCTTAGCACGCATGAAGCCCTGAGTTCAATCCCCAGTGCTGCCAAAAAAAGTACTGTAAAACTATAAAATATGATGTTCTTAACAAGTCTGGAAGATGGAAGCACCACAAGCACGTGTTTGCAGGCCTGAAGACAGGGAGTGCACCCCAGAAACAAAAGCTAAGGATGTTCACCCTTGTTAACACCTGCTGAAAGATAACTGCTGTTCTGGGAAGAAAAAAATCTGTTTACTGTGTTTTTCACCAAATATATTTCGACAATCAGATACTGAGTACACTGTTGAGTTTTAGATAAATTCTGAAACAAAAGGCTGCTATGTCTATATACAAGTGTGCAAAGCAAAGGAGACCACCTAGTCCTTTCCAGTCCGCTCTGACTCAGTACTGTCCGAGCTTCACCAGCGCCACCTTCCTGGCTGTGAAAGTGGACAAGTGTTCTCCTGTCCCTCAGGTGCGACACAGTCTCTGTCACCTTTTCACCACAGCACTCCACACCCACAAATTAAAGAAGGACAGCTTTATCTTGGCTCGCAGTTCCGGAGGTTTCGGTCCATGGCTGCAGGCCTACGCGCAGACATAGCACAGTGGGGGGCAAGGTGCTCACATGGTGGAGACCAGGAAGCACAGAGTGAAAGGGAGAGTCAAGGGCCAGGACACACCCTTCTGGGCCACATCACACCCCTGTGACCCAGCCTCCCACCAGCCCTACCTCCTGAGGGCACAAGCACCTGAGGGCTTATCAGTGGGTGACTCCGCTGGTGAGTGTAAGGAGAACAGTGACCCATGATCTGATCAGCCTCCGAAAGCCCCACTTCTGAGCACTCCCTGCTGTAAACCACAACCGCAGGCCAGGGCGTTCCTCAGAGGCTGGACACCATGCACAGTGCAGAGCCCTGTGAAAATCACGTTTCTCATGTGCACAGCACTTATGAGAAAGCTTAGTTCATGAATTAGGTACCTGAGAGATTAGCTGTAATAATAAAACGGAACAATTACAATGATACACCGTAACAAAAGTTAGTGAGTGAGGTCTCTCTCCTGAAATAGTTCATTGTACTGTCACCTTTCCACCTAGAGAGCAAGCACTTTCCGGCTTTTTTCTAGCACAAGCAAACTGCCAACACTACTCTATAGCAGATGGGCGTGGTATTAAATACAGTAAGGTTTACTGGAGCACTGACCTCCAAGCTGCCCTGTCAGTCTCCAAAATGCAGCCCTTTGCTTCATCCAGATGGGCTCACCCATTGCCTCCCCGTGGTTGGCCGAAGCCTCCTCACAGCCCTGGACTGGTCCACTCATAACCTCACCTCCACCCAGCAGTTGGAGCCCTGATGTGGCCTTGCCCCCATTAAAATCCTGTGGGGGCCCCCCAGGGCTCACCCAGACCACGCTGGGCTCCCAGCAGACACAGCACCTCACCTGCGCCCAAGGCCCAGCCTCCTTCCCAGCAGACTTGTTGAAGAGGCTTCGATGCCACGCAGCTGCAGGTCCTGGGCAGCACCACAGCCCCAGCCCCTCCCTCTGGCTGCTATGGTTAGAATGTATTGCCTAGACATTCCTGTGCTGTAGCCATGATCCCTAAAGTCCCAGTCATGGTACTTGGAGGTAGTACCTTTGCGGGGGTAGGGCAGGGCTGGGGTTAAACAAGGCCATGCCCACAGGGCCCCCACAACAGCAGCAGCTGCTTTGGAAGAAGAGGGGCAGAAACTGGAATTACCACCATTGCTCTGGCCACACAAAGCCTGCTGCCTTGGTACCATGCAGAAGGCCTGGACACAGGACGGCCCTAGGCTCTGGAATCATGAGCCAAATAAACCTCTGTCCTTCATCAATTATCCAGTCTGTAGTATTCAGTTAGAGCAACGGAAAATGAGCCGATGCATTGGCAGACTCCTATTCAGTTGTTAAAGCCCAGATCTCTACCCTAGTCCACAACCCCTGCACCAAGTTCCTGCTATTAGATTCTGGCAGCACTTGTGCTTTCTTGGGTTAAAACTCTGATCACACAGAATTATAGATTCATAAGGTTCCAAGTCTCACCCACCAAGACCATGAGCTCCAGAGAGAAAAGTATGTGGGGTTCACCTCTGGGCACCTGCGCTGGCTGGAAGGAGGCCCTCAGTGATAAATCCGAGGCCAAGCAGAACAGGGGAATAAACAGAAAGCAAGCTCCCCACATCTCGTGAAATGTGTGGGATGTGGGTGACAAAGCTGCATCCCCCAGACCAAAGAACACAAGTTTCTGCATGTGTGTCCTAGACCGGTCCACTGTGACAGCCCCAGCAAGGGAGCTGCAGAGAAATCCACATGGTCCCTGTGTCCCAGCCTCTCAGGACTGACTCCACAGAAAGGCTGGCGGGCACCGGACCTCATCCCCACGCTGGCCCCAGGTCAAGCGCCTGGTGGATGGAGGGACCCCTCTCCCACCCCAGGGTGCGCAGTCCTCTCCCGATCAGGCTCTGCCCTCTCTGACATCCTTCAGCCTCAGCCCTGGCCTCTGTCTCGTCCCCATCCCCCTGCCACACTCTGGGCCCCTCCTGCCACTGAGCAGATGGGCAAGCCCTCTGTCCCTCAGCCCCTGCGCCAGCGCTGCAGTAGCAGCCAGCTCAGAGCCCCCACCACAGTGGTGTCCAGATGCTGCTGCATCCTGTGAGACATTGCCCACACCTCGCACAACACTGCCTTGACGTCGGTTCAACTCCTGCTCAGAGGAAAGGGCTGCCCGGGAACCACGACAGGCACCCTGCCTCCCTCTGGACTATAGATGCCCGGGACAGTCCTCCCCTCTCTCCCTCCAGCCCTCCAAGCACTAAGGGCAGGCGTTTTCTCCAGGTGCTGGGGGAAGATGGGCACCAGCCCGGATGTTCCCACCATTCCTGTGGGGCAGACAGGGCCTCACACTGAACCCACTGGGATTCCCGTGCTCAAGGCCCCACTGAGCACCTACAATTACAACCAAGAAAGACCAGCAGAAAGCCAGGGGTCCAGAAACTGGAGACAAGGGCCAGCTGTTGGGATCTCTAATGAGGGGTTTGAAAGGCTCCCCCCACTCCGATGCCCCTGCAGACTGACTGTGTGCACCCCAAAGCCAGCGCTAGAGTCTCATGTTGGAGCCTAATCCCCACCCAGAAGTTGGAACTGGGATCTTTGGAGGTGATCAGGTCTGAGGCCCCATGAATGACATTAGTGCCCTGATAAAGGGGCCCCAGAGGGCTCCCTGCCCCTGCTCCACCACTTAAGGAAATGGGAAGGCACCACTGTGAACCCAGACCTGCATCTCAGAAGGCACTGCACCGACTGGCACCTTGGCACTGAGCTGTCCAACCCAAATCTATGATAGGTGTTTGATAAGTCACAAGGCAGCCAGCCTCACCCCCTTTGTGGGAAAACTTTAACACTCAATATTTCTCTCCTTCTCTTACCTGTTCCACTTCAGTTCCCCTTGGCCACAAAAGCTAACCCCGCCCTCATTCACTCTGGCAGTTCACCTGCTCGGGTCATTCTGACATGGGCAACTCCTGCTGTTCTGGCTTCTGGTCTGGACGCCCTCCCAGCCACTTGGGGCTCGGCCTGTTCTGGCCCAGGGACATGTCCTCACCCCACCGCACCCCTGCCAGGAAAAAGAGCTTAAAGGCCCACGCTTTCCTCAGCTCAGGGCTACCTTGGTCCGCTAGGTAGCCTGCTACTCTGTCCCTCCCCCAATAAAGACTTCTCTCGTGTCAGAAGGTCTGGTCTGGTTCCATGTGGGGTCTCGGTTTCTATCAGTGTTATTTAAACCTCCAAGTACATGGCAATTTTGGTACAATAGCTTGAATTAAGACAAAAATCTTCATAATTTTGCGAGAAATCCTGCTGGCTGTGCTGTCTCGCAGGCATGGGGCAGCAGGGACGCAGCTGTGTGAGGCTGGGTGTGGTGGTCAGTGCTGAGTGTCAGTTTGGTTGGGTTGAGAGATGCCCAGGAAGCTAGAAAGGCACTTCTGCAGCTGTGTGTGAGGTGCCCCCAGAGGTGCCTTGATGGGGGCAGCAAGCTGAGGAGGACTATCAACGAATGTGGCCAACACCACACAGCAGGCTGGGGCCCCCAGATGAAATGGGAGGGAGGCAGCTGCCCATTCCTCTCAGTGCCCGGCTGCCCTGAGGTGAGCAGCCTCCCTGGCCCCGCCCACCACAGACTGAAACCTCTGAAACAGCACCAAAGCAACCTTTTCCTCCTTTAGGTTTTTTCTCTCGGGGACTTTGTCACAGAGACAGAAAGCTGACCACACACCGGGCAGTGCATGCATGGTCACTGGGTCCAGGCATCTGCTCAGGTCTTCTGTTGGGTCTCTCCCTGTGCTCCTGCATGGCTGCTTTTATCTGGGGACATCAAAGCAAAGGGTGCAGCTTGAACATCATCTGGTTTCTCCATCATCCTTGAACAGGACACAAAAGCCCAGGGATTCTTTGTACTGCAAGGTGTTTGACAAAGGAAGAGCAAACAAAGCTCTCACACAGACATCCTTCCTTCCCGAAACACAGGAAATGCAGCTGCTGCTCAGGAGAATGTGTATGTTAAAGGTGTCTCTTAGCCTCACCTTGGAGCTCCCCATTGCTGCCCTACCAGGGCCTAGAGCATCCGACAACAAACATGCCGAAGCTGGCTCTTGGAGGATCTTGAGGAAGCTGCATACTCTGGCAACAGCCAGGCTGTTCTGTGGCTTAGGGACGGTGAAGCAGCTCCATCCCCTCTGGGGCTGCAGCCATTCCCTCCAGGCTGAAGGAAGCCACAGGAACAGAAGCTGCCGTGGTCCTCCACAGCACAGGGACATGACAAGCTGGTGCTCCCTCCATGGAGCAGAGTTCACACTCTCACCTGCTGGGTATTTGGGACTTATCGCTCAATACTGCAAAATAGCATGTTTCATTTTAAATGGATACATTACAGTTGTGTGCACTGAGGAGATGCAGGGTGATCGCTGTATACAATGTGTCCCTGGTGAAGTAGGATCCTTGGGTGAGTGTGTCTACCGTGCCCAAGCCTTAGCTCAGAGTAACTGACTTTCCATCTCCTTAAATACAGCATTGTAGTGAGAGACTGTGAACCCCTCTCCCAGCTCTTTCTAAGGTACAGAATAAATCATTATAAATTATAATCATCTGTGTGTACAACAGAAGAGCTTACTTCTGCAGCCTGACTGTATCTGGTACCTGTTATCTTGTTAATGGTACTTTGGGAGGAGACTGGCTCAGGAGAGCTCTGTCTATGCAGGAGGAGCCATTCACAGATGATGGGTCAATGGCAGGAGTGCAAGCACTCCCTGGTGCACTCACAGTGTCTCGCTAAGCAACGCCTCTGCCATGTTTTATGCAGCAAAGAGGCCCTCACTGGGTGCTGGGCAGATGCCAGTAGCATGCTCTTGGGTTTCCCAGCCTTTGGAACCATGAGACAAATACATTTCTAGTCTTATAAATTACCTGGTCTTGGGTACTTTTCATATTAACAGAAAACAGACTAACACAAAGGTCTAGACCAGTGGTGGTGAACCTATGGCATGCATGCTGCAGCGGGCACACAGAGTCCACCCCATTACACATGAGCCAAGTCATCACAGTAGCTGAGCATTGGATCACAGTCATTTTTTTCTAAACTGAAACCTCAGCATATAGGTTTAATTGCAGGGTTGGCACTTTGTGATAAATAAATGGGTTTGGGAGTACAGTTTGGGCACTCGGTCATAAAAGTTTTGCTATTATGGTCTGGACTCTAGGATATGACCAATAAAGTCATCAAAGAAAAATCCAGTTGGTGAGTCCTTTCTGGAAAACTTGGAAATGCTTCCATGGTCAAACCAGGGGAAAGTTTTGGAAACTTGACCTTCTGTCAAGTGTGTTCCTGTGGTACCTGTCAAGGTGTGAACAGCCAGAGGCCCCACATACTCTGTGCCTTGTTGCCCTCCTGCCTGACACACAACGCTGCTGGAGACCCTGACAGAAGTCTTTGTCACTTCTGTGGAAACCACAGACATGGTCCACATCAGAGCGAGCCCCTCCTCTTCCAGTTCTGACTGGAGGGGGAGAGGAAGATGGAGCTGAATTCCACGGACACAGCAGAAGCCAACCTGGACGAGCCTGGTTAGCTCAGGAGGGATCTGGAAGAGGAGGAAGCACACCTTTCCGGAGGACTGGGTGGGAGCATTATCTTGAGTGTGGGCTTTCCTGACAAGCTACATGGATGAGGTAAACCAAGGCACTTTGTGGGAGTTGCCAGAGAACAAAGTGTCCTTTCATCAAGAAGAGACAGGAGTGTGAGCCAACGGGAGAAGACAACATTCCAGAAACAGAAGCCACACCACTGCAGGCCTTGTCACTGTGCCAACGGTGCAGTGTGGGAAGATACCTAGACAGCCACAGGACAGTGCAGTCTCTTCCCCTATCTCAGGCAGCTGTGGTGCGGGACGGCACGCCCGTGGCCAGTGCTTGCTGCCCTTGCTGGCCTCCATGAGGCACACCAGCCAGAGGTGACCTCACACTTGTGAAAAATGAGGCAGCAGCAGATCAACCCAGTGCGACTCCCACAGTCCAACAAGGCTGGGAGAGCTGGGTTGTTATTCTGGTCGTCCACGAGTCAGAGCGCTCAGCCTCACTGCCGTCCAAACAGAGACAAAATCAATCTGATGTCAAATGACGTGCAAATTGCCATGTCAAAGGCCATTCTGTAATTTCCATTTATGAAAACCTGAAGACCGCAGCCTTCTTGGAGAAGCTTACTGCTGGGCCGGGTTCAAGTTTGCTCTTTGTTTGACTTGCACAATCTGAATTTATTTCAGTTTTTCAGGAAGTGGCCATTCATTTTTGCATGACAAGTGCAGTCAAAAAGGATAACTCTTCCTTAGTTTGTTTTTTACTTCTGAGTAGGTCAGAGAGATTTATGGGGCACAAAAATTAATTACAGATGCTCCTTGACTCACAGTGGGGTTATATCCTAACAAACCCATCAAAAATTAAAAATACTGTAAGTCAAAAGGGTGCTCTGGACCCATCTAACCCATTGTGCATTCTTGCCTCGCGATGCGGCAGGGTCTCACCCCTCCCTCGCGATCACGCATCTGTGGAGGGCTGGGGCTGACCATCGCTGCCCAGCACCACGTACTGCAAGCCAGGAAAAGGTAAAGTCTGAAGCACTGTTTCTACTGAATGTATATGGCTTTGGACCATCATGCAGTCAAAATATCACTTAGCCATTACAATTCAACTGTCCCTACATGCAAAATTGTATGTGCCTACCCACAAGTAGTTTCTAAAATGTGTAACTGTTGTGTTGCTTTTTTAAACCAGCACCACTTGCTCTTTGGGGGGCTGCCCCAGCTCATCTGCAGTGGCTCTGCAGGGTTTTGTAATCAGGCCCACCTGGCCTCCAGGTGGCTCCAGGTAGCTGACACACCAGCGGTTTGACCCCTTGCCACGGTGACTGGCCAGAGGGTGGACGTATGAGTGGCATGAGGCCAGTCAGTGGTCCACCATAAGATGTGGACATGGACAAAGGAAAATGCTCCCTTCGTGGTTTGGTGCTCGCCTGGCCTGGAGCCGCCTGCACTGAGAGGCCATCAGAGAAGGAAGTCTCCCAGCCTGCTGTGCCTCCGGTCTCATTCACGTGTGCCAAGCGATTTCTTTTTGTGGCTTAACTGGATTCAGAGCTCCATCAGTTAGTTTCACATAAGACCCTGACAAACATAGAGTCCTCCGCCCCCATGACTGCCACAACCCCAAAGCAGGTTAAGAACTACTTGTCCCACGGATGCCTTCCTCAGCAAAACAGCCAGAAATAACTGCAAAGTAAACCAAAGTCGATGGTCTACAGTCTCTGGTAATTACACTGAGGACACACAGGAAATAAAGGAACACCGTGTACTCAAGAAAATGGACTGACCCCGGCAAGAAGAAGAGCTCGGGAACAAGAGCAGGAGTCCAGCCCCTGCCAGAACCAGCTTCCTCCTCCCACCTCCAACCCTTCCTGGCTCAGCACAGGAGCCCTGCCCTGAGGGATGTGGCCAGAACATGGGGCTCCCTATGCCTTCAGATCCCAATCCAAGGTTACAGGGTCCCACTGAGACAGCCTGGCCCAAGTGCACACATCCCCTCCAGGTCCAAGTTACAGAGGCCAAACGTGTGTGGTTGAGGCGTGGTGGCCCCTTCTTCTGCCCAGTCCTAACTCACCAAACTCTCTACCCCAGCTAACACAGCCAAGGATCCTGGGCTCCAACTGCCGCCACCTCAGCTTGCCTTGCTGGAGAATAGTTCTAGGTTGGGAGTGGCATGCTGGGAGGTAGAAGCCGCCTCTTTCTCATAATACCTGGACCAGTGACTCAGATTTTAGAAAGTGTATTAGCCTGCTTCCTGCAGCTATAACAAAACACCTGAAGCCAGAAACTTATAAGAAAAGAGGTCTGTTTAGCTCTCAGTTCTGAGGGTGGCGGGCATGGTACTGGCATCACTTTAGCCTTGGTGAGAGCCTCCTGGCAGAAGGTATGCCAATGCTGGGTGAGGTCACACTGCAAAGCAGCAATCCAAGGGGGTGGGGGCATGGCCAGGCTTGGTCTTTTGTCATAACCGTCTCAAGAAAACTAACTCTGGGTTCCATGAAAATTGCCTTTGTCCTTCCAAGAGCATGCCCCAAATTCTTGCCCCAAGCAGGCTCCCTCTAGACCCTGCCTCCAACATGATCCACACCGCCTCCCAAAACAGGAGCCCTCAGGACAAGCACATCCACACCCTGGCACCTAGGGGAAGAAGGTGTCACCTTCTTTCCCCTTCTATGTCCAGGGCATAGAAGTTCTCTCAAAAAGGTGGACTCCATTTGACACAGACCCCGGAGAAGTTCAAGCCTGAGCACATACACTCTCAAACACAGTGGAGAATGTGGTCCTAAACACGGAGGTGTGGGCTTGCTATATGAAAGCAAACAGCTACACTACAGGACGGCCAGTTCACTGGAAAGAACAAAGAAAACAACTAGTAATACTGCTCTCGGAGAGAGAACAAACCTCAAAGACTGGCCTCAAAACCAGCCCTGTTCAAATTTAATTGGATCAGATAATGTAGCAAACATGCCCCAGGACACTGTCAAAAATAATAGACCAATCAGTGAATGGAGATTATCAGCCGGGTGTGGATACCAAAGCAGGCGGATAGCTTACCTGAGAGATCAGGAAAAGAGATGCTCAAATCCTGTTAAACCCAAGAAAACTGTGTCCGTGCCCAAGACTGCAACCTCTAAAGATAAATGCCAGAGGCTTCCCTGGGAGAGGAAGAGGACTTCGCCAAGACTAGCCCAGCTATGGTGGAGAGCAGACAAAGAAAAACAATATGGCCCAGAGAGAGGAACAAGGAGTCTGTAACCGGGTTTTCTAATACATAGTCCCCAAAATGCCCATTTTTCAACAATAACAGCAACAGCACAAGCAACAACAACAAAAATGAGGCACACAAAGAAAGAGAGCATGGCTGTTATGGTTGATACACTGTGTCAACTTAGGGAGGTTAGAGGTTTGGCTGAGTGACTCAGCAGGAAGCCAGGGCACTTACTTTGTACATATTCTGAGCCTGTGGAAGAGGGTATGGAGGCTGTGTGAGAGCTACACGCCCCCTGGGTGGGGGAGGCTGTTTACAAGGTAAGGGAGAGAGCGAGCCTGTTTGCCTACCATTCCTCCCTTTTGCTGGTTTTTTTTTTTTTTGCTGTGCTGCCGCCATGCACATTTGCCCTCTGCTATGTGCCACTCTGCCTCAGAACCAGCCAAGTATGGACTGAAAGCTCCACAAACTGTAAGCTAAATAAACCTTTCCTTCCTTCGTTTTTGGCATTTGGTATTTTGACTCAGCAATGAGAGGAAAGTAACCAAGACAATGGCCCTCACAAGAAAAATGCAGGCAACAGAACACGCCCTTGAGAAGGCTTGGATGTCATATTTATCAGAGAGAGATTTCAGAATAGTCATGTTAAATATGTTTAAAGAACTAAAGGAGACCATACTTTCAAGAAGCAAAGAAGCTACAGTGGCATTGTCTCATCAAAAAAAGAATACCAGTAAATAGAAAGAAATTATTTTTAAAACTAAAGTGGAAATTCTGGAGATGAAAGGGGAAAACAGTAAGGAGCATAACAGCACCGCTGAGCCGGCAGGAGGGGAACCTTGAGAATGGACAAAGAGACATGAATTTGAGGGGCAAGTAGGGAGAAAGATGAAGAAAATGGGCGAGAAATGTGGGCCCCACCAAGAGCACAAACGCAGCCACTGTGGAGCACCGGGAGGGAGGTGGGGAGGGAGCAGGGAGCACAGAGGTGTGGCTGCCACAGAGGTCCTCCATCTGAGGAGAACGATTATGTATTCCAGACACTCAAAAAGCCTCGAGTAGGATAAATGCAGAGATCCATACCCAGAGACATCACAAAAAATGCTAAAAGACAAAAGGAAAAAGTTTGAAAGCATCCAGAGAAAAATGACTTGTCACATATAAGGAAACCCCAGTGTGTTAACACCTAACTTCCCAGGAGAAACGGGGAAGCCAGAGGCAGCAGAAGTATGTAATGAAAGCGAAAAAACTCTGCCAAGAACCTTGCATCCAGCAAGACCATCCTTCAAAGGAAGTACTTGAAACCATCTTTTAAATATAGTCCCATACACAATAATTGAGATGGTATTCATATTCACCCCAAAAACAAAGATTAGTAAAGGTAATCATACAATTATAAAAGATAGCTTAAATGCACATTTCTTCTCTTTCTTCCCTTAGCTGACTTAAAAAAGTAACAGTATAAAAATATGTATACAACTCTATTGTTGGGCATCTATCACATAAAAATATACATCTTTAACCATAACAGCACAAAGGTGGGTGGGAACAAAGCTACACTGAAGTAAAAAAATGACACCAGATGGTAACTAAATGCACAAGAACAAAATGAAAACAGCCAGAAGTGGCAAATAAAAAGGTCATTGTAAAAATTATAAATACATACAAGCTCCTTTTCTTTTTTATTTTTGAGACAGTGTCTCGCTGTGTAGTACAGACTGGCCTTGAACTCACTACATAGCCCAGGCTGGCCTCGAATTCACATTGATCCTCTTGCCTCAGCCTCCTGAGTGCTGGGGTTACAGGTGTGAGCCACCATGACTGGCTTTCTTCTTTCTTTTTAAAATATTATTTAAATATAAGCATACCAAGTAATAATTATAACAACTGTTCTCATAACTGTACAGATGTGTAGGCAGAATACTCTCCCTTCAGATATGGCCATGTCCTAATCCTTGAACCTTTGAATATGTAAGGTTACATGGCAAAGGAAAATGAATGTGGCAAATCAAGTGACTATGATATGAAATTTATTCGGGATTAGCCAAAAAGGCCCAGTTCATTACAAGTGACCTCAAAGGTAAAACAAGGAGTTGAAAAGGAAAATAACTGAGAAGTACAACAGCACATTTGAGCTGGCAGGAGGAAAATCCTTGAAGATAGGTAAACAGACATCAAGGTGAAGGGCAAATGGGGGAAAGAATGAAGGGGGAACGAAGGAAAAGAAGAGGGAGAACTGCAGAGTAGCAATGCGAGAAACAGCACGAGAAGTCCTTGGACTTGTGCTGCTGGCTCTGAAGATGGAGGGAGGGAGGCAAGGCATCCCCAGCCCCGACACAGAGACCAGCACAGAAACAGATCCTCCCCCCATGCCTCCTGAAGGAGTGAAGCCCTGCTGGCATGTGAGACGCACTTCAGACTTCTGACCTCGCAAACTGTAAAATACTGAGATTATATTGTATACACCACTAAATTATGGCAATTTGGTACAGCAGCAGTAGAAAATAATGCAAGAGGCAGCATGTTCATAGTACCAAGGGATGGGTGAAGGAACAGTACTATTTAAGAGCCATATTTCTAGCTCTCAATGACATTAAATTAATGTAAATATGAAGTTGGTTCTGGAGAGGTAGGATGTGTGTGACAGGGGGCAGAACATCATCAAAATAATAGAGTATGAAACTCCAAACCTCTGTCCCTCCACAAAAGCAGCAAGTAGGCTGGCAAACCTCTCAGAATCAACATCTTGGGAGTTTCAGAATTTAAGGGAAGCTCACAGCAATCAGGGAATGCTTGCTGATTTCACTGAGAGCACTAGGATGGCTCTGGGTCAGTTTTCCTGCTTACCGTACCTGCCTCCCAAGCCCAGGAGTTCCACCAACATGGCGGCCCTGGGGTACACGTTGGTGTAATAGAAGCAATAAGAACCTGTTCCCATGGGGCGTTTCGATCTGTGTGGCGGCTTGCCTTTGTTTCACCTGCCTGGGAGCTTCTGCAGGCTGAAGTGGTTCTCCAAATGATGTTTGTCAAAAGCACTTGAAGTCAAATATATTAGCTTCAGCCACCTGTGATAAGGTACAACAACTGTGGCAAAGTACACAATAAACAGATCCAAAACTTAGGGAAGGAAGAGGTTGGGGAAAGCTCCAATGTACTCCAGGAAGTCTAGAAAGCCACACACACATGCCCAGGGCCTGATAAAAAAGTTAAGATCTTTTGAAAAGTTTTTACCTCTGGCTGACCTTCAAGCGTGGGGTACATAGAAAGTGGAGACCAAGACAGAGTTGTAAATAGCCTGACGAAGCATTGAGGGGTCGCTTCTCCAGGCAGCCAGTCCACAAAGTGTGGCAGTCATTACCCCCCTGCCCTGATTACTAAGCTAGCAGAACAGAGACTTCAGTCTCTATGCACAAAAAAGATGCAGACTTTCCAAAAAGAGCTTAGAAAATTCATACATAGCAAGCAACAACAAACTCTGTAGATGCTGGGAGACTCTAATTTCCAGAACCATCACATTACAGTACTAAAAATGTTCAGTTTCCAGCAACAGCAACAAAAATTTGATGTATATAAAGAAATAAAAAATTATGGTCGTTTCACACAGGGGAAGAAAGAAATAAAAAGAAATTGTTTTGGAGGCAGCTCAGATATTAAACTCTGGAAATAAAGACTTTATGTCCATTTCTTAAATATGATCACATAGCCGAAGGAAACCATGGACAAAGAATTAAAGTAAAACAGAAGAAAATGTCTCACCAAAAAGAGAATATCAATATCATATCAATAAAATAGAATGTCAATAAAGGGGTAGAAACAAAAAGAATAAAAAGATTTTGGAGCTGGAAAGTATAACTGAAGAGAAAAATCCAGCACATGGGTTCAACAGCAGATATGGGGAAGCAGAACAAAGAATTCAAAAGCATGGCAAGAGAGAGGCTGAGGAACAAGAAACTTGAAGACAGATCAGTTGTCCAGTCTGAGGAGCAGACAAAAATGATGAATAGAGAAAAATGAACAGTGCCTACGAGACTGGTGAGATATCATCTGGTGTACCCAAACACACATTTGGAAGTTCCAGAAAGAGGTGAAAGAAAGGTTCAGAAAGACTGTTTCAAGAAACAATGGCTCCCACGTTCCCAAATGTGATCTTTTTAAAAAATGCATGAGACTATACCTGTGAGGGGTTCCATAAACTCCAAATTTGGTAAACTCAGACTTACATGCTGAGACACATTGTATTCAAATTCCTGAAAGACAGAGACTCTTGAGAGAAGGTACTTGCCGTACCAGGGATCTTTAATAGGAGGGACAGCTGATTTCTCACAAATACGGCAATGACGGAGCAGTAGGATCACACATTTAATGTGCTGAAAGAAAAACATAACCAACAAGGGATATTTATGTCCAGTAAAATTATTTTTTAAAAATACACAGAAAGTTAAGACATTCCCAGACAAACAAAAACCAGAGAGTATACGTTAATCTGTCCTCTAAGGTACATTAAGGGAAGCCCTTCATGTTCAAATAAAGGATATTCTAGAGCAACTCAAAGCCTTCTTAAAAAATAAGGAGCTCTAGCAAAAGTAAATGGATAGTCTTTGTTTTCAATGCCTCTTTTTCTCTTATATGTTAAAAAAGCATTTTAAAAGTATAAATTTATGTTAAGGAATGCACAATAGAGATGTAATTTGTGCTGTAACAAAAGGTACAGAAGATGGAATTTCATGGAAGCAGTTTTATGAAACTGAATTGATGTTAATTCAAATTAGCTGGCTATGTATTTAAGGTAACAGTCATAATCCTTAGGATAATCACTAAGAAAATAATTTTAAAATATACAAAAATAGAAATAAAAAATGAGTTAAAATAGTACACTATTTAAAATCAACTAAACACAAAAGAAGGCAGTACTTGAAAAAATGAGGAATAAGAAACATAGGACATATACAAAACAAATAACAAATGACAGAATTCTGTCCTTCCTTATCAATAATTACTTTAAACATAGGTGGATTAAATGCTCTAATTAAAAGGCAGAGATTGACAGAATGGATTTAAAAAAACAAAAACTTTATCCAATTATGTTATATATAAAAGAACATATTTAGGTCTGAATAAACAAATAGTTTGGAAGTAGAAGGAAGAAAAAAGAAATTCTATGGAAACAGTAATCAGAAGAGGCCCGGGATGGCTATATTAATACTAGACAAATGGACTTTAAGTCAAAAGTTTTTACCACAAGGAATGGCAGTATAGTGGATGAAAGGATCGGTATATTGAAAAGTATAATAATTATATACATATGTACACCAAAGCAGAGTCTCAAAATATATAAAAAATTGACACAAATGAAGAAATAAGTAGACAAATCTTGAACAACAGCTGAAGAATTCAATGCCTCACTTTCAACAATGGACAGAGGAACCAGCCAAAAGACCAATAAGGAAACAAAGGACCTGAACAACACTAAAACTCAAGTAGACCCAAGAAGCACATACAGAACACTTCACCCAACAGCTGCAGAATGCATATCCTTCCACATACAAATGGATCCTTCTCCAGGGAAGACCATATAGAAGGTCACAAAACAGATCTCAATACATTTTAAAATAGTTATCCCAAGAAAGCCTCAGGAATTGCATTTGTGTCCATGGGAAAATCCACGTCAGCACAGACCCAGTGCAAAAATGATTCTCCAGCAGAAGCAACAGGGCATGGACGTTTTCTTCTGCCTCTCCAATTTCTGGCTCTGACCAGTACACACACACACACGCACACACGCGTGCACCCCTGTTAATAAGGAAAGAGTGTCAGGCTTTCTCAGATATTTGTCACCAGCCTGGTTCTGACACTACACTCCAACATACACGACACATTGTGGAAAACAGTCTGGCAACTTCTCAGCAAGTTAAACATTCTGCGTTTGGCTTATTTCGCCTAACATAATGTCCTCCAATTCCATCAGTTTTTCTGTACCCCACTAATATACACACATTAATAAAAAATAAAATACAGCAAAATATTTTAAAGTGTTAAACATTGAGTTATTCTGGGGCCCAGCAAGTCTCCTCTTTTTGGGTGTATTCCCCAAAATAATGCAAATCTATGCCCACACAGAAAAACTTGTCTACAGTACTCACAGAGAAGCTGAGTGCTAGGTCCAAATGTGGTTTCTCCCTCCAAAACTCACGCTGGAGTTTAATCCTGTTATGCAGTACTAGGAAGGTAGAAACTTAATCTCTGTGTTCAGAGCAGGGGTTTGGGAAGAGATCAGGGTTAGAGGAGCCCCATGATTGAATCCTCACGGCTCTACACACACACTGTCTCCCACCTTACCACGCCCTACACCACCCCAGGACTCTGTCAGTAGGAAAGCCATCACCAGCTAGGACCCCTTGACTTACCAGAACCGTGAGCCAAAATAAATCTCTTTTCTCTATAACTCACTCACTGTGAGTCTGATTGGAATGCCAGTTTGATTGGAATGTGTCATTAGCAACAGAAAACAGACAGAGACTCAGACCAGTGAGGTGATGTGCAGGGAGGCAGCTCCAGGACCCAGGGATCAGGGCCTGGGGTTGTAGATCCACCCCACCATGTCGCTGAGGTGAAGGGAACTCTGTCAGATCCAGCCAAAGTCAGAGTTGGGACACAGCCATTCCCACTGAGGCACTTTTGCCACCCCTAGTTAAATCCTCGGTGAATGTCCCACCTAATGCTCTTTATGTGAGGCGGGACAGAGCATTCGTGAACACAAACAGACCTACTACCTGATGCGCAAGTGCATCTCATTCCTACAACGACAAAATGCCTGGGTGGTCAGGGCCTGCAGATGTGGGCCAAATGTGAAAGGGCAGCACTTCCCAGGGGCAGGAGCCCCCCCCCGTACTGAATGACAGCAGAAATGTTACATTCTGCTGACTATTTAGTGTATGATCAAGGCTAGACACGCATGTAGCATACTTGTGCATCTTTAGCTTTACCAACTTTGTACACTCACACATTTTTAGTCCTCAGATGCATGCATATCTATATCTCTGATTTTTTTGTCAGCACCATTAAACTTTGTAGATCTGTTAAGGACAAAAATCACATGATTACAGCTATTATTACATGATTATAGATTCTAAATTTTGCTTTAAAAGTAAAGACCTAAGTTAGTAGGTAACTTTTTCTATTTAGCTGTGATACTAATTATGGCTGACTCTGTAATTGTGTCCCCTGTGTGTGCAGAGCCTTCTAAAACACGGAGCTTGAGGAAAACACCTTGCGGTACCGGACCCCCTCCCTAAAACCAGTACTGCTTGTAAAGATAGTCATTTTTTGGTTGCATTCCTAAACATACTAGGATAATTAGATATGCCTAAACCCAGTACATTCTAAAATTAGTCACCTAAAAGGCACATTTAAACAGATACATTCTATTTAAGAGGACTCTAATACTGACAAAACTAGACTAGATGCTGTTGCTTAAACTGCTATGCTAACTGGATTTGTTGTGTTTTATCCCTTGCAAAACTTTGTAAGTATGACTTTGACAGACGGTCAGAACAGTATTTTAAGGTAATGGGTCATTCCCCATAAGATGAATGGGACACTAACTCCCGGTATCTAGAGGAAATTGCAATGGATTTAGACTTACTGCTCCCTCTTTAAGACTGGTGTAAATGACCTTCTGTGTGCTCAACAGCTGAGGCCTGGAGACCACAGCTAAGACGACAAAGGAGCTAAGACCTCCGCCTTTGCCCTCCAAGGTCATCCACGACCCAGCACACAAACAGGACCCCATGAAAGGACCCTGGAACTCCACCGAGTCACAAGTCACCCAACCTCTCAAGCAGGGCACTGCTGGACAGGAGTCAACTACTGTGCCTTGTGCTAAGGACGAGTCACTAAAGAGGGATGTCCCCAGGCTTTTAAGGAAAGCTGCACAGTCAAGCAAGACTGAGACCCACCCTGGTGGATGACACAACTGGTAAAGATCAGAAGGAGCCAAAGGCTTTTCATGTGGTCCCTAAGTGAACTTAACTGTAAAAGAAAGTAAATTTTGATTACCTACTTGAGTCTTCAACACCCAACAGGAAAGTATGGCCAGAGTGAAATACTTAAAATACTTAATAACAAGAGACAGACAGACAGACACAGACATAGACACAGAGATCTTTGTCTAGTCCTCCATAAGATTAAGGGCATATTTTCTCAAGGGTAATGGTCAAGTCACGACCTAGGTAGGGACCACAATAGGGAGGAGAGAAAGGTAGAATCCTGGACCATTATCTGCTACTCATTAAATGCACAATTTGTGTTTTCTTCTGCGTCAGGGACATGAAAGCCACTTTTGCTATAGGGCACGACTCTTCACTTGGGCCCACAGATGCACAGTAGGTAACTGGAAGCCAAGCGAAGCCCACCCTGGGTTTCGTATTGCTACTATGAACCTTGGGATCCCTTCTCAGCTCTGAGGAGGGGTATCTCGATTTAGGGAGTATCTGTCTAGGAGCTGGCCAGACATGGCTGATGAGCCCTGAGTTAATCTCAACTCCCTTCAACACTGAGGACCCAAGGATAAGAAGTTTACCGGAATATTCAGCTAAACCCAGAAGGTTCCAGCCATTGTTCCAAAACTTCGATCATCTACATTCCAGGAAAGGCAGAGACTGGGTCTGCCACAGAAAGAGACAATTCTTCCTTAGGAAGGGACTACCCCTCAGCTATGAGGGTTCCAGAGTATGACCATCAGGCTGACCCCAGCCCACCAGGCAGTCCTTGGACTGGGCTCCCACCTCTGCAGGAGGATAGGTCTGAAACCTGTACCAGGATGCACCCCTCCAGTTACCTAAACCGAGTCCTTTCCTACCTTCCCAGGACTTTGCAAGTAAAGTGAACTCTTTCTAACAAAAAGGAAGAGTTAGGGGATATAAAGGAAGCACAGGCCAAATTCAGCCTATACCAATGTCTCCTACGGCCCAAATCAGGTATCTCACATTTTGCAGTTTCTTGTAAAATTACATATTTCTGATTTCTCTTAAAAGACCAAAGATCTGGCAACACTGACCCCTCACCCCCCTAATAACTGTCCGGACAGAGAAGTTCTTATGATTTCTGTTTGTATTGTCTTTTTCCCTCTATCTCCTTTGGATTACTTTTGCACCCCTTCCAAGTTCTTGCACTGAAAATTGATTGCTTTAATTTGTAGACTTTCATTTCTCATATAAATATCCATCCAAGTTTTGGTATTTGGTGTGTTTAATCATAATTGAGTTGTATTTTTAAAGTTTCATCATTAATTCTTTGACTCATAAATTATTTGATAAGTTTGTGTATAATTTCCAAATAATGCTTTTTCAAAAGAATTTTTTTGGGGCTTATTAATTTCTAACTTCAAAGCAGGATGGTCAGGTAACAAGATCTGCATCAGTTGTTCTTTGAATTTTCATGAAACTTGCTCTTAATTGATATCTATAAGTATTGTATGTGTGTTTGAGAAAAATGAGTATTTCTCAGATGCAAAATTTATCTCTGTCCACTGAATCAAGCATTTCATTTGTGTTTTTCACAATTCTTATTTTTGCTGACTTTTTATACACTTAATACAACACTAATTGGAAAAAAAGCTGAAATATCCCCAAAATAATGATAGCTTTCTCCATTTCTAACAAAGTTTACATCAAATACATGGAGGATATTTTATTAAATAAGCTACCTTTAGAACCACTGTACCATCTTGGGGAGATGAACCTCTTCTCATTAAATGGTGACCTGTCCTTCTCCAGCCACATCTCCGGTCTTGAGCCTGAGACAGATGCGACAACACAGCCCGCTTTGGCTGCCTGATGCTCCTGTTTCCACACCTCCATTTTCAACCTCTCTTGGCCTTCAGACTTTTCTGTATCCCTGGTGACTGCACACTGCTCGATTTGGGGGTTTGGCTTCATCTTGTTTATATAAAGCAATAACCTCTGTCTTTGAATTGCTGGGCTTAATCCAGTTACATTTACTGATTGTTGGTACACTTGGACCTCATTTTTCCTCTTATTCCATGGTTTCAATTTGTCTTGGTTTTTCTGTTTCTTTTTTTGTATGACTTTTCTTAGTGAAAGAATGACCCCTTTTTGTCAAATCTATTCTCTCATAGCTGTGCTGGCTGCAGCTGTGGGCACACATGCACACCATGTACACAAGCAGATGCAGGCACATCAACGCCAGTCTGCGCTCTGAACGTCAGTTTTGACTCGCTCAGCTCAGGTACATGTGGCATGGTCTGGAGGGGGAGTACAGATCGGCGTTACTGTGTCCCGCACTTCCCAGTTTAGTGCTGCTCTGAGGTTCAGAGACCCTGCAAACACACTGCCTTGGGCAGGGGACAAATATCACGTCAATGTCCACACTGGACTCATTTCAGGAGCTGAGAGAAAGTCATCCCTTAGGCAGAGGTAGGTGATAAGATTTTTTTGCCATAGTCTTCACCATTTCTTATACCTTACAGCTCTGGGGTATAAGAGCACATTCTTGCTGTCAGGAAGGCCTTTAGGATGCAGCCCCAATGTATTTCAACCCTGGCTGAACCTCTATTTGGTGATGAGGTGGGCATGTGGGAAGTGCCCAGCACCAGAATCCAGCAGGGACTCCCTCCAGCCCAAGTGTTAGTTTGCAGAGCTGGAGTCCTTGGTACGGGTATTACTCAGCTTTCTTGCTGTTTTATATTCACATCCCCGAGCTTCTGATGCTCCATGCAGAGGGAGAAACATGCCCTCAAAGGAGTTCAGAGGACTTCCCTAAGAAGCATATGTGACATGGCCTAGGACCAAAGGTTTTCTAGAGATAGAAATAAGGTCCCCTCATCTCCAGCTCCTGGAAGGAACGTGGAGCTCAAGGAGAGCGGGTCAGAGTTGTGGGCACTCAGGAGGAGCCAGGGAGCTGGCTCACTGCCTGCGCAGGAGGGTGAGGAGTGGCCCCCAAGGACAGGGTGGCGGCTCAGGCAGCGGCTCTGGGAGACAGTGTGACCAGCTGCTTGATAGAGCCAGGAGCACAAGGGAGGTAGAAGGAGGCTCTTGCGGGGCACTGTGACCCAAGGAGGGCCAAGACTGAGCCAGCATGGACACAGTGGAAGAGAACTGCCCAGCATGGCCACACGGGTATGTTATGCATTAAACCTGATGTTACATGAATTATAGTAAATAAAGTTGTAAAAGGTCAGAGGTAGTAACTCAAATGCTTATAGGGGCCCAAGGGAATATAAATAAGTAGAACCAGCTGGGAGGGTGCAGTTAAGCCCCTATGAATAGACTCTGACCATAGGTCATGCACCCTCTCCCTCTATTGGCCCTTGAAGTCCGGGCCCTCTCTGCCTGACTTCTCTCTGTCAACATTGATAGGACCAAGGATGCAGAGAAATGTACCTGGACTAACATAGAGACATTAAGGCACAATGCTGAAGACTCAAGGAGCCCAGTGGGGTCGCAGAGCCTGTGTGCAGAGCACACGGCTGCCCTCCCCAGGGAGCAGGTGCTCCTCACGAGCCCTCAAGGCCGCACAGGAGAGGAATACAGGCTGGTGCCGCCAGGTCCTGGTTCCTTAAGAAAGCTGCAAACGCATGTGCATATGTGAACCCCTCAGCATCAGCTGCATTTGTTCCTGTTGTGTTTTACCACCATGCGAGAAAAACAAAACACACAATGCCCAGTAAGGGCTGTGGCTGGCAGTCCTCTTCATCACTGGGTCCTGGGAGGCCCCTGGTGCACAGGAGAGCAGGCTGATCTGTTCCGGGAGCACGCCTGCCTGAGCCCCACACATCTGCTGAGTAGATACAGTGCAGGGAACAAGCTGTGGGAAGCACTGGGAGCGCTCACCCCTTGGACATTCTCTAAGGAAGTCTTTCTGTTTCCACATCAAATGAAAGCAGCAATCAGAAGAGCAAAGGGGAAGCTGACACCTATGTGCTATGCCACTGTGCTGGGATGGGAGATCCTTTCCTGATGGCTGTGGACGGAGGTGGGGCCTTGCCCTCCAGTGACCACAACACATCGCTCCTGATGTACTAGGCCTTGCTCTGAGCTCTCTAGCATGTGGTGGGGTCTCATCCTCCCAACAGCTTCCTGGTGCAACCTACTGTCTCTAGCCTCAAGATGAGGAAACAAGCACTGAGAAGTGGATGGAGAAGTCAAAATTTAAACCAGGTAGCAGGGCCTCTTGATCCAGCATTCCCTGCCCTATACCTGGAGCCAGTCACTTGGAAGACTTTAAGGCCCTGCAAGCAGACCCCCAGGTCTGAAGAGGTTCCTGAAATTTACTCTGACCAGGAAAACATCAGCTACTCATACCCAGTGCTTCTCCAGCCCAGGTGCAGTCCTGTTGCAGCCTGGAAACAGTGCCTTGTGCTTCTCAGCTGTCTCTTCTCCCCACCAGGCCCTTTGGGGCACCGACCAGTTTATACACAAACAGCAACCAGCACAAGGCTGCCACATGAGCGCTTGCAAATGTCTGCTGAGTGGCTGAGTGGGTAGATGATGGGATGGGTGGGTGGAGAAATAGTGACTGGATAGATGGATGGTTAAATGAAGGGATGGTGGGTTTGAGGGAGGTGGGTACATACACAGACAAGTGCACGGATTGATAGGTGGATTAACTCCGATGCTGGGAACTGGATTCTTCACATCCACAGCACCTCAACCTATAGCAAAACCAGGGACAGAAGCTGCTTGTCCCCACTGCCATATGTAGGTACTTCAGGAGTAGAACTGACCAGGCTTGACAATCAGTTCTGCAGAGTGAAAGAAGAGCTGAAACAACTTCTTACATCTGTGGACCCATTGGCAAGCGTTAGCAACGCCAAGGCAAGACAAGAAACAGAGCCTTCAGGAAGAGATGAGGTGGAAGTCAAACTTAAATTCTGCTTCCATACAGCCAGGACCACAGGTTCATCTGTCCCCGAATTTGGAACCACAGCAACTCAGAGAGATACAGCAGGCTGCTTCAAGAGCCTGACGGGGGTGCAAAGGGCTGCTCAGGGCTCAGAATTAGGGCTTAGGTTTGCCTAACTTGGAGCATCTGATATGAGACCAGAGCACCATGGCCCCCTGGGGAAAACCATCAGGAAAGGGTTTGGACTGTGGTTAGGGTCTGGGATCTGGGTCAGTGCTGGCACTGCTGACACGGACTCCATGCCTGAGAGCATACCCCAACCTTATCTGTCTCCCCTCCACCAGTGAGTACAGCTCTTCCTATGGTTCAGCTTGGGTGCCCTCTCCAAGGGCTGGCCAGGGCCAGGGTCAGAGTGGGTCAACAAAGCCTCCAGCAGGCCATCTCCCAAGACCACAGGGCTGGCTTCAAAGGACAGCAGGTGGGAAAGGCACCACCCCAGCCAGCCCTGAGCCATTGCTGGGCCACACTGGACACACAAACTGACTGAATGGAGCCAGTTCTTTGCCCCTCCTGAGACACCTTCATCCACAAGGGTAGGAGGGGTCCAGGCTGCCATGGTGTGCATGGCACAGTTCATCCCACCAGGCCGGCAAGGCCTACTGAGCTCCTTTGCAAAGCCCTACAACTGGCTGCTATTCCACCAGCCAACCTGATGAGCCTGGGTCTGCTGCGCCCACAGGCCCTGGCCATTTGCCCACTAAGTCCCTTCACTGTGCCTCGGGTTCCCTTAGGCAGGCACACAGCATCTCCCGCCCTCAAAGAGGGCCCTGGCAGCCAGCCTGACCCCTGGCAGAGTGAGCCCCAGGCCCCGAGTTGAGCAGGAGCTTGACATGCCTCTTGGGCCACAAATACCCAATGAAGAAGGTCCTGGGACTGTCTCATGAGAACCATAGTGTCAGGGCTGCCTGGAAAGCTCTGTGAGACTGAGGCCTCTATGGGGGTGGGGGGGCGGGGGGGGCCACTGTCCAGAGTCAGGGCAGACACACGTCTCCTAGAAGCTCCACCGGGCAGTGTGGTTCATTCCAGCAATTTCTGCATGGATGGAGACACAGAATACCTGTTCTGGGTACCAGCGTGTGTGTGTGTGTGTGTGTGTGTGTGTGTGTGTGTGTGTGTGTGTGTGAAGACAGACAGAAGAGAGGGAGAAAGAAAGGCAGAGTGTCTGCATGTGTAACTCAGAGCAGAGGTAACCCTTGTCCAGGAGGGAGTGGGTGGAAAGCCTGAAGCAGGCTTGCTCGCCCTGTCTCCTGGAGGCACAGAGCCACAGGTCAGCACTGCCTGCGGGTACATGCCTAGTGCCCAGAGTGCCCCACCTCTGATCTCTAGAGGAGCCAAGAATTGAGACTTTAATGAAACCTCCTGATTTTTAAGTATATGTTCAGCATTTTTGAAGTCACTCTATGTATCAAATCAAACATAACAGGGGTGTTGCAAGGATTTGCCTCTGAGCTCTGGGTTACACCCGGCCTTAGTATAACACCCCAGCTTTACAAATGAAGAAATTGAGGCTAGGCCAGAGCAGGACCCACCACCACCTGCCATAGCCCTTGGAGAGCACCCACAACATTCCAAACACTAAGGACACCAGGAAAGGGAGCCTAGGGCCCTGACCCAGCAGTCCATATCACCGAGGGCCCAAACTGAGCTCTCTGCAGTGGCCCAAGGTCTTCTGGGTGTGTAGGGACCCAGTGCTCCTTCCCAGTCATAGGTCCTGGACAAATCTGAGCCCAGTTTTGGTGATGAATGCCCAGGACATCAGTTGCTTCCAGAATTTTGCCCACAACAAAGGTGCCCCATTGTCTGGCCTCCTGGACTAGTGGGGAAGGGGTGGAATCTGTGTCTGCGTTCGGCCACTTGCTCCTCAGGCCTCAGAGGTCTGGACAGCATCCTGGCAGGCAGGCCCACCAGCAGGGAGCCTCGGAAACGGAACCTCAGGCCCCGGTGAGCAGGTGCCAAACGGGATTCCCGCACCCAGCCCTGAGTGGCCTGGCCAGTGGGGTGGCTCCCTCAGGCCTCCCTGGGCAAGCCAGTCTGTTCCAGGGAGCCAGAGGCTACTAGCCCAGCAGTCTCGATGCAGCCCACTCAGTCTCGCCCAGGACTCTGTCCAGCCTGGACAGCGCCTCCCCACACCTCCCCCTGCTCCTCCTGCTAATGCCATGCAGATGGGTTTCCTCGCTGGCCTCCAAGAAAAACAGGCCGACCGCAGATTTCTCCTCACAGAAACAGAACCACTGGAAAGTTCTCTCTTGACATTCCCGAAAGGAAAATAAAAATTCCTCTGAAGTGCATTTCAAGTGAGAGGCAGCCCCAGCCACATCCAAGGGCCTGGGTCCCCAGGCTCTGCATGAGCACTGCAGGCATGGGTGAAGGTCCCCGGCACTGAAGCTCCCACATGACACCCCTGGCTGGTTCCCACCACCTGGGAGCTGCTTGGCTCCCAGACACTTTTCAAAAACTTTGGATTAGTTGCCAACATTTAAAAATGAAGAAGTTTTACATAAAGTCGTGATTTCCGGCTTTTCCTGTGACCTCAGAGGCCCTCTGCTGCCGGCCAGTCCCACGTTCTGCAGCACCCCCACCTACCCCACTCTACCTACGAGCTGCCATCGGCTCCCACCAGCGTCCACGTGCACAACCACTGACCTCAATGGAGGCCTGAGCCCCAGGCTCCTGGCAAGGTCACAGGGACCTACGCTCCTGCCTTGGATGCCCTGACCCTTGAGAGCTGAGTGCTTGTCAGTCCTCATTCTGCCCTTTCACAAGTCCTTGCCCACCTGCGGCCCAACCTGTGGCCCACAGTCCCTCTCCACCCCAGTTAGTCTACACTACAGAGCTCAACCCCAACCTCCAGGCACGGCAGGGTTCCCTCACAGCACTGCTCACCACTGTTTTCAGTTGTGCACATATTGGGAGTCTGAGAAACTCGCCACGAGTTGTCTGATGCTGGGGCTTTGTCTGTCTGTGCCCTGTGGAGTGCCAGGCCCTACTGTGGGCCTCCATAAATATCTGTCTAATGGGTTGAATGACGAAGTGAACAAGCAACCTGGCTTCCATGGGATACTTCATGTTTCAAGACCATGGATTAGGAACAGTAGCCCAGGTATGCAGACAGGGGCAGGGCCTGACCTGCAGGGGCCCCCCTGCCCCCTGCTATCCCTGCTGGTCACCCCAGCTCAGAAGCAGCCCCAGGCAGAGGAGGCTGAGGTACACAGCACTGCTGTCCACAGGTACTGCAAGGGGTGTGTTTCTGACTGCGGTCCTGGGGTCCCATCATCAGCCATGCCCAGCCCCCTTGCCTTGGTTACTCTTCTCTCATTGCTGAGACAAAATGCCCAACGCCTGCAATTAAGGAAGGAAAGGTTTATTTAGCTCACATTTTGTGAAGATTTCAGTCCATTATCAGCTGGCTGCAAGGCAGGTGGCACATGGCAGAGGGCAGCAGCTCATGGCATTGTGGCGGCAGAAGATGGCAAAAGCAGCAAGAGCTAAATGTGGGGGGGGCAAGCCTGTCTTCCTCCCTTATATCGTATATGGGCTATCTGCCCACTCCCACACCATCTCCGAGCCCCCTTCTTGCACAAGCTGGGGATGTTCACAACGCAAGGACCCTGGCCCCCTGCTGAGCCATTTGGTTAACCTTCTAAACATCTCACGGTGACATAATGAACAACATCCCAGAGGGTGAGGGCGAGTCTTTTTCGCCCCACGGTGTAGAACTGCTGAGTCACTTAGTTAAGCTTCTAGACTCCTCAAGCTGACACAGTGTGTCAGCCAGAACAGCCCTATTCTCTGCAGGCTGGCAGCAGACATCCCCAAGTACAGTTCCGACAGTTCCCACGGAATGTTTGGATGCTGGGGTCCGGAAGGCAGAGGCCGCAGGCCCTCCTAACTTTGGCCACTGCACAGTGCTCACCTAAGTCTCTACTCTCAGGGTCTGGATCTCAGCTCCTCCCTAAAGACCCTCAGGGAGGAAGCAGAGCCACAGATGGGAGAGTGATGGGCAGAATCAGCCACCCGATTCACAGAGCCCAGTGCAAAATAAACGCAAGCTCCCTTGTCAAAGTGATGAACAATTTCAGGACAGTGGAGCGGGGTACGGCTGGGGTAGAGCGCTGGCCTACCACGTGCAGGGCCCTGGGTGCCATTCTACTCCCACCCTCCACACACGCTCCCAGGCTGGAGCCTTAGGGGACAGGCTGCACGCTCACGAAGCCAGCCTTGGTCAGGAGCAGGGAGCTGGGGCCAGGAAAGACCCCCAAGCCCCTGATGTCCTGCAGCCCAGCAACTCCCACCCCCGCAAGCCAAGACACTGAAGCCAGGAATGTGGAGCCAGAAAGGCCAGGGCTTTCACATCCTCACTGTGCGTCCCACCGTCGCAGCGAACGTGGCCCAGCAAAAGCAGCAAGTCCACTGTCTGCAGAAACAGCTGCTGCTCGGGAGCGAGGATCGTGTGCCAGGCTTTCCACGCAGCTCCATCCACTCTTTCTTTTCACGGCTGTTTAGCCCCCAGCTGTGTGCCAGGCGCTCCGCCTGAGGCTGGACGCTAGGCTGCACATGGAAGTTCCTCCCCACGCTACGCTGCAAAGTGACCGGGGATGCGTCCTCTCACTCCCTTGCGGGGCTTCAGCCTCTGCATCTGAAGCAGAGCTCCAGGCCCTGGCGCTGAGAAGCGTCCCAAAGATGGCTGGGCTTCAGGCGGGTCTGAGACACAGGAAATCAGCAGCCCCGAGCTCTAGGCCTGTTCCTCCCAGTCACATGCAAGAATCCAGCTGCCTGGCTTCCATGGGAGCCTCATTTCCTCATCAGCAAAGGGGCACAGTGACAGCATGAAGCAGCCCCATGACTCATTAAAGAATCTGGTGGGACGAATACCGGGTGCCGGTGGAGATGGATGGACAGCCCCCTGCTCCCCCTCCCTGCTGCTCTCACTTCCAATAGCACTCACGGGCCTCAGTTTCCACAGTGGCTTCAGAGCTGCCGTGCAGATTTAAATGACCCTCACACAGGCCCTTAGGGGCTGGGGATATAGCTCAGTGGAATAAGCGCTTGCCTAGCAAGTGCAGGGTCCTGAGTTCAATTCCCAGTACCGCCAAAAAAAAAAAAAAAAAGAGTCCAGCTCACACAGGCCCTTAATACACATGCCCAGCCCCAAGCCATCCCTGAGAGCTGAGGGGCAGGAGAGGGGCCAGTCAGACCCGGCCGCAGGGAAACGGCTTTGTGCAGTGCACACTAACAAAGCCGGAAAGGGAAAGGGACAGCGGGCGGGGGTGGGGGGGGGGGGGGGGTACTGGTATCACAGTGATAGGAAGTCAATATCCAAAACAGATAAAAGGCTTATCCCAGTCTACTGGCTGAGACCCCAGGAGAGAAATAGGCAAAAAAATTTAAACGGGAGAAGAGACTCAAAAGTCGTCACGCATGGGAGGGTCATTCATCATCGCCAGCAATCAAACTGGCACAAATTAAAGCAAAAAAGCAGCACAGGATAAGCAAAATATTTCATGGTCAAGGCCCTGAGCTGGTGAGGATCAGGAGAAACCAGGACCTCAGTGAGCATCAGCCTGGTCCCGCCAAGTGCCGAGTTCATTTGGTGTTTGGATTCCACAGTTCTTTCAGTCACCCAAGTCCTCTCTGCTGGCTGCTCAGAGCCAGGACTGCGGGGTCTGCCGGCTGGCCTGGACCAACCCTGCAGGTTCACAGGAATGGAACCCAAGGCCAGCTGCCTGGGTGTCCCCGAGCCCAAATTCCAAGAGGACGGCACTAGGGGCAGCAGCACGCAGCCACTGTGTGGCAAGCAGCTGTCATCACTGGCAAGTCTTGGGCCGCATCCTTTCCCTGGGGCCCTGCCCCAGAGCAGCAGGCTTGGAAAGGAGACCTGGCCTGCTGGATGAGCAAGCACACAGGCACATCCCCCAGGCCCCAGATCCACCCTCAGAGCAGGGCTTCCATCCCCTGGGCATGAGGAGCTGCAGCAGACCCCAGGGCTTGCCAACCTTGGGTCCTGCCTCACCACCCCCCAGGAGCCCACCATCCACATCTTCTCTCCTAGAAAACACCCTTTTCTAGCCAGAGTGGCACACATAAGAGGGCGTGGCCATGGGGTCGGGGGCAGCGGCCCTCTGTAGCTTCTCTATGGCTCCCATGGAGATAACCCCAACCTTAGGGCTTCGGCACCTGCGGTTCCCTCTTCCCAGCACTGGTCTGCCCCATGGAGCTTATCTCAGTTCCACGGTGGCCACACTGGGCCAGGGGTATCTCCACCCTCATAGTCCACTCTCTTGTGGTCCTCGTCCCTATTTATCTTTGACAATGGGATTTCCCACTGCTCACCGTGTCCCCGCTGACGTGAGCTTGGGAGAGGGGTCTTCCTCTGGCTCATCCACTGCTGCATCCCCAGGCCCCACTCACACAGTGGACACTCAGCACAAATGTGCCGGATAAAGGAATGCTTGAGAATGCCTGCGTGGCCATGGGCAAAGGGCCCATCACAGCCTCAGTCTCCCACTCGACACCTGCAGTTATTCTTACTATTATTCCTCCTGTGATCTAAGGAGCAGGGTTGCTATCAGGTAATGTTGAGCCCTGCTTGACACCCAAGTGCTTGGCCCCTTCCCAGCCCCGCTTTTCCATACAAGCTGAGCTCCCAGGCCATCTCTTCCCCCAGGTCCTAGCCCAGCCTCTTGCAATTTTTGTTCCATCCCACAAGCCCTAAAGGTGTGCATCATCCTAGGTGTGCTCCTCCCAGGTGTGGGCCCTCATGCTGCCTGGACACTTGTGGAAGACACTGTAGCTGAATTTCTGTCAGCTCAAGGCACATTTCCTGAGGCTTTACTCCCTGTGTTAATCACCTTTCTGTTACTGTGATAAAATACTTGAGGCAGTAAACTAAAAAGGAAGAAAGATTTATTGTGTCTCATGGTTTCAGAGTTTCCTGCCCACAGTAGCAGAGCCTGTTGCTTTGGGCCTGTGGTGGCCCAGTATGTCATGGTAAGACACATGGCTGAGGAGGCTGGCTCATATCATGGAGACCAGGAAGTGAAAGGAAGAGGAACAGGATGGTGCCCCAATAATCCCTTCAAGGCCACACCCCAGTGTTATGGTTTGTGTCTGGATGTTCCCCCAAAGCCTCATGCAGTCATGGGGCAGGCTTCTAGAGTTTATGATTGATCCATGGTCCAATGCTGGGATTATGGGTGTAACAGCTACACCTACCCTGGGTGGGCAGTTTGCATATGTAAGGGAGAGAAAGACGTTGCTTGCCCCCCTCCTCCCTTTTGCTCTTGTTGCTTCTGCAATCTTCTGCCACCAAGAACTCTTGCCCTCTGCCATGTGCCACTCTGCCTTGGAGCCAGCTGAGTATGGGCTGAAACCTCCACAAATTGTGAGCTAAATAAACCTTTCCTTCCTTAATATTGGGCATCAAGTATTTTGTCTCAGCAACAGAAGAAAAGTAACCAAGACAGAATTTCATACCAGAGAAGTGGGGTCATTGCTGTGACTGTAACTGACCATGTGGTTCAAGAGCCTTTGGAAATGGCTTGTGGGAAGAGTTTGGAAAGGTCTGGAGATGTCTCCTGAAAGAGCAGAGCTGGAACGCCTTCAGCTGCTCTGTGTGGGAGATTGTGGTCAGAGCTTGGAAGACCAGAAGGCTGGTAGAAATTCTGATTAATCTGGCAAAAGAAATTTCAGGGGAGTCATATGTTGAGGCAGTGGCATGGCTATTGTTGGGGGCTTTTAGCCAGATTTTTGTTGAGAATCAAGAGCAAAGAGCCCAGCAGGATGATTTAAAAGGTTGTGAGTTTGGCCAAAAAGGAAGCTCCAGTAAAGCTGTGGAACGCAAAGATAGAGCTGAGGAGATCTCCATTGCTGAGGAGGAACAAGAAAATGGAAAAGATGGCCTGAGGGCATCACTAGGAGCAGCAAGTCTCCACCTTTGCAGCCTCAAACCTGCAAAGGTGAAAGACTTTGCTGTGAGCAGAAAGCTACAGAGTGCCACATTCCAGAATGGTGGCAGCATAGAGAATTTGCTCCTCAGAATTGTATTCAGAGTGCCCAGCCATCCAGGCACTTGACCCCTATGACTAAGAGAGAGGAAAGCTTGGCTACTGCTCTAGGTGGCAGCAGACCTTGGCATCATCCACATGGCACTGGTTTTAGGTGCATACAGAATGGAGTTCTGAGGTTTAAAAGGCTCCCACCTAGATTTTAGAAGGCCTGGGAGGCCAGGCAGTGTGCCCCTGAGAGGGCAATGTGTGAAGCTGTGAGTGTGAAACAAAAGGTACACTGAAGACCTCAGAAGTCTGGAAAATCCAGAAACATGGATTGTCTGAGGAAAGTTGCAAGGAGGGAGCAAAGTGGTCCCAAGAGGGAAGCCGTGGGAGTTGTAACCAGTGGAAGTATCATAGGGGTGCAGTCATGCAAGCTGAGTGGAGCTCACAATGTGTCACAGATTACTTCAGATGCTGCAGGTGGAATTACAGGACTTAATGTTAACCCTGCTGGATTTTGGACTTGCTTTGGTTCCAATGCTCTGTATCCCCTTGTTTGTACCTTTTGGAATGGTAAGGTTTATCTTGTACCACTGAATGCAGGAAGTGTCTAACTTCTCATTTGTACAGGGGCTCACAGCTAAGAGTTTGTCTTACATCTCTGAGGAGACTTGGGACTCAGACTTTTCAGCAATGCTGAAACTGTTAGGATTTTGACAACTCAAAGATGGACTAAAATGCCTCTTGCATAAAGGAATGTACACGAATCTTTGGGGGCTAGGGGTGGAATGTTATGGTTTGTGTCTGGATGTCCCCCCAAAGCCTCATGCAGTCATGGGGCAGGCTTCTAGAGTTTATGATTGATCCATGGTCCAATGTTGGAATTATGGGTGTGAGAGCTACAACTGCCCTGGGTGGGCAGTTTGCATATGTAAGGGAGAGAAAGACGCTGCTTGCCCCCCTTTTGCTCTTGTTGCTTTTGCTGTCTTCTGCTGCCATAAACTGTTGCCCTCTGCCATGTGCCACTCTGCCTTGGAGCCAGCCAAGTATGGACTGAAACCTCCACAAATTGTGAGCTAAATAAACCTTTCCTTCCTTAATACTGGGCATCTGGTATTTTGTCTCAGCAACAAGAGAAAAGTAACCAAGACACCCAGCAACCTCACTTCCTCCCAATAGGCCCCAACTCTTAAAGGTCCCACCACCTCTCAAAGCACCACAGGCTAGAGATGAAGCCTTTAACATACTCTTCAGGGGACTTAGCCAAACCATAGCACCCCAGGACCAAGCCTAGGCCAAAGGGCCAAGTCAAGAGCTCTGGGAGAGGTGTCCCAACTCAAGAATCCAGCCCATCTTCCACCTACTGTGTGTCCACCATATGACCTGGTGCTGAGGATACAGCACTGGTTGAGCCAGAGGAAGTCCCTCCTCTCTCTGAGCTCACATCAGCAAGGGAGACACTATGAGCAGATGCTTGCAGGGTGTGGGACATCTTACTGTCAAAGCCGACTAGGGTAAAAGCATAAAGGAGAGATGGCAGGAATGGGGGGAAGGTGTTCCGGGTCTGGAGTGACAACTGAACTGAGCAGAATGACAGACTGGCCCATGTAGTGTGTGTCGGGCAGAGGAAGCACAGGTGCACGGCCCTGGGGGTACTATCACCTCAGCAGAAGCTGGGCAGAGATGGGATGGGTTCCTTGCCCCTTCCCTGCCCTGTCTCTGGGCTGACCCAGCTGGGGTTCAAGACAGAGGACGAGACTGCAGTGGGAGGAGGCACCAGACGCCAACATCTCCACCTAATGTGTGACCTTTTCCCGGGTAGAGCTCCTGCAGAGCCAAGAACACAGCACTGCTTGGGATTAATTTCAAAGAGAAATGGGTCAAGGAAAATTGGAAATTTTTATAGAAAACGCTTCAGGCTTGGAGCTGGCTGAAGGTGTCTGCCGTCCTGCTGAGAATTCTGAGAAGAATCAGGGCCTTGATCAGAGGTCTCTGGCTGGTACAAACGGGCAGCGTGGACTCTGCAACCAGTCTCTAAGCCAGGCCTGTGCTCACTGCTGGTGGTGAGGAACTCACTCCTCTCCCGACATTGCTCCCTGTGGCTCCATCACAGTGGCCACCTTGGCGTTGATGCTGGAACAGCCCAGCATGGCTCCCACCATCCAGTCCCTGTCCCAGGACCACACGTTCTCCCTTTGCCCCCACCACACAGAAAGCCTTCTCCTATGAGGGGAGCCTGCCCAGTCCTGAGGGACATCTTGAGCTGGCCAGCAGGTCCTATCCCCAGAAAGTGAGGACAATAAATGCCACCAACATGCACAGTTGCCCGGAGACAGCGTCCCTCGCTGCTGGTGCTCATTAAGTTCCGGACACACCTGTGACAGACCGCGGCGTCGCCACCCAGCTGTGTGCTGCCTGGAAGCCAGATGTGATTACCTTGCACCACCAGAAGAGCTCCTTCACAACGCAGACCCCAGGGAAGGAAAGAAAAACGTCGATCTATTGTGTCTGTGAAGACAGTATGGAGGAGAAGGGCAGGGAGGGCCAGGAACTGAGACAAACACCCTGGGATTGCAGCGAGGCGGCCCCAAAGCAAGGGGCAGGCGCTGGGCTCCACATGAGGTGAGGGTTAGTGTGGCCAGCTCCAACAGTGCCTGGAACACTGCACCCATTTAGAGATCGGGAACCTCAGTCAGGGAGGGTTTGGGCAGGTGTCCCAGGGCCCCACAGTCAGCGGATGAGCAGCCAAGTGGGGCTCAAGCCACACACTCCAGCTCTGCTCCCAAATGTCCCACCCTGTGTAGCTACAGAAGGTCCTCTGTGAGGCACAGCTTCTAGAGATTGGCTCCCTGCACCTCAACTGGGAGGACAGCCACGTGGGAACCAAGACTGCCACCATCTGGGTCACAGGCCTCCAACCGCCCAAGGCTCTCCCAGGGCCCTGTCCCTGTGGTCTCCACCCAAAGCAGATCCTGGAGGCAGAGCTGGAGAGGCAGGACCTCCAGGGTCGGCTAAGCCGCTGACGCCATTCTGTCTCAACTGTGGAAGAGGTGCACCCCAAGCCTGCGCTCTGGCTGCAAGCACAGCTCTCAGCTGCAGATCCCAGGCCAGAAGGCAGGGAACTGGGCCCCTCCAGCTCACCACAGCTAGTGTTCTCCCGAAGTCTGACCCCAGACAGCTCTGCGCCTCTGAGAAAGGGCAGCTTCGGCTTTCCCAGCACCAGCCCCGCCCACCCTCCCCAGCACGGGACCACGTCACCACCCTGGCATCTCCCTCCTGCAGCCATCCCCAGGGCCAGCCACAGGACAGGAGCAGGCAGCCCCTGCCAAGGGCCCTCTCAGCTGGGAAACACGCCTCCCGGCACCCAGCCAGCGCTCAAGTTTCACAATCTGCATCTCTCCCGGCTTTCCTCGGGCTGCAGGAACAGCCATGGTGGAAACAAGAAGCACAGTGGGCCTGACTCGGCCAGCTGAAGGGCAGCTTGGCAGGGTTCAGAGCCAGCCCAGGTGCGACAGCCCAGGGTCACCAGGTGAAGCCAGGACAGTGGCGCCTGGGCTGGAGACACACAGAGGTCCCACCATAGGGACATGAGCCAGACCAATGGCAAGGCTGCAAATCCAGCCAAAGGTCTGGGCTCTGTGCACCCTGCCTCAGGACCCAGGCTCGTTGCTGAGCTAGGTCGCTGCTGGCCATGACCACCAGGAGATCCACATTCTATTCCCCAGAACCCAAAAGTAGGCAAAGGGGACAGCAGATAGGATTCAGTGTGGGACCCTGAAACAGGAGGACCATCCCAGGGAACCCTATTGGCCCCAAAAGCAGCCTGAAGAGTCCATAGAAAGGGGAGGCACAGGGTACTTGGCTACAGAAGAGCCCATGTGACCCCAGGGGAGAGACAGAAAGGGTACATCCATGATCCCAGGCTGGCAGCCTCTGGGAGCTGGGAGAGGCCAGGAACAGGACTTTCCCTGGAGGGAGTGGCCCTATGCACATTTGCAGAGACCAGCCATAGAGTCCTGGCTCCAGAACTGGGATAACACACTACTGTCTGAAGCTACTCAGTGTGCGGCAACTGGTCACTGTAGCCACAGGAAGCTGAGACCATAGTGACTGCAGGGCCCCTTCCCATGACCCCTGTGCAAGCCCCACCCACCCCCCTCTGGCCAGCCCTCCCCCTATCCCCCCACCTGCTGCATCGCTGAGGCCTGCTATCTGTCTGCCACTAAGCAGAGCGCTAGCGCTTCCTTCCTGCCGCCGTCAGGATGGGGCTCGTCTCTTCCTTCCTGCCGCCGTCAGGATGGGGCTCATCTCCCCACAGCCTCCAGCCTCCTGCAACCAAAGCAGGCTGGCCAGAGCACGCTGCCCTCATTCAGGTTCCTTCCCACACCCTCTGATAGCTGCCCGCTGCCCGCAGGACTCTGCCCCGGGCCCGGGTCATTCAGGGCTACAGCCTCCACACGGCCTCAGCGTCAGCTGTGCCCTCGGTGCTCCGCCCTGCATGTCCATGGTGAGCTCCCCAGCAGCCTGAAAAACTCCTATTAGGCTCAGGCAAAGAAAGAGGACCAAGGCAGATTGGGAGGGGTTGGCTCCTGGCCCGCCAGCCTGGGAAGGACTGGCTGCAGCCACGGGGCGGAGACTCCCACAGCCCAGCCAGCTGCACAGCCACGTGGAGCAGCTCCTCGGATCTGATCACCTCCCCAGCGGGCCGGGTTTGGCAGCGGTGGGGCAAAGGCTCCTGCGGTGTGGTGCCTGCTCTGCCCGTCAGGGAGGACACTGCAGCCGGACAGCAGAGGGCAAAGGCTTGGCACTGGTTCCTGAGGACACAGCAGCAGCCAAGGTCATGGCACAGGGCTGCTGTCTCTCCGCTCCGGCAGGCAGCGCGCTTAGCAGGGCTCCAGGACGCAGCAGCCTGGGGCAGGAACCCCCTGCCCCTCCCGGCCCCAAGGTGTTCTGGGGTGCCCAGGAGGGCAGCCCCAGAGAAGGGTAGAGGACACGGCCGCCTCCGCATCTCAGAGCAAGATCCCCGGGGACACATGTGCTTCATCTGCTCCAGATGGTGCTTTTCAGAAATTTGAAGCCGCACTTGAAAATCAGGAAGGTTCACGTAAAAGTTACGATGTCTGAATTCTCCTGACAGTGGGATAATGAGCTTGCCCAGATCTGCCCCTCCACCAGGCCAAGGGCGAGGGCTCCCCGAAGGGCTGTCCCTTCACATGTCCCTAGGGCCTGCCCTGTGCCCATGCTGAGCCCGGCCTGGGCACCACGTGCAGCCTCATTCACGCTGCTGTTTTCACTTTCACACAAATGTTTTCTCTGTCATCCATGTTGATATCAAAAGACGGGAAATAAAAGCAGACCAAGGGTTGGATGTGCTCAGTTTTTCTTCTTCTGCGCTGCCGGCCTCAGTGGTACTGCAGGCCATACCCTGCAGGTCTTGTCTCTTTTTTTTGGTACTGGGAATTGAACTCAGGGCCTCAGGCTTGCCAGGCAGGCAGCTCTTATCTTGAGATGGCAAGGCCTTCTGCAGAGGCCTAGCATTTGACCTAGGGAACTTTGCAGAATTCCAGCTGGCCCCTGAAGGCAGAAGCAGCCAGACTGGGAGGCCAGCAGCAGGCCAGCTTCTCCAGGATGTGGTCTTCGGGTCGGCCCAGCCACTGCCTGATTTGCCCTTTCTGGGAACCAGGCAGGCCTGGCTGGGACTGGAGCTGGTTGCTTCCCTGGGGTGTCATAGACCTATGCACTGTCCAGTGGGTAGCCAGCCTCCCCAAGAGGGACAACTGACCTCCTGCCCCTAGCTGCACAGGACCCCTGAAGACACCAGCTTTATTCCTACAACCTGTGACTGGTACCCTCTACAGGAAACAAGAACCCGACAGAAGTGATTAGATTAAGAAGCCTGAGATGGGTTATCTGGATTCTCATCCAGGGAGGCAACCTCGTATTCTACGTGTGCCTGCCGCTGTGACACCAGCAGCCGTTGGTCCTTCTCAGAGGCAGCAACAATAGGATCACATGATCTTGGACTTTCCGTCTCCAAAACTATGAGCAAACTAAAGCTCTTTTCTTTGTAAAGTTATCCTTTCTCAGGAGAGGCCAGCACAGTCCCCGTGTTCGTGCCCACTGCCCTGCTGCGACAAACTGCCTGCAGGACGGTGAGCTACAAGGCAAGAGTGTTACTGGGCTTGTGATTCCCACGGCAAGGGCCCACGCAGCTCGGCACCAGCATGCTATGAGGGCCCTTGGTGAGCCACACATGCGGGCACAGCAAGGGCAGGGCTGCGGCTGGAGAACCACACGCGGGGCCCTCCTGCCTGTATCGCCCTCTGCTCTTGTGAGGACTGACTCACTCTTGTGCATCCCCAGCTCTGTGGAATCAGTGCTGATCCTCTTGTGGAGACAGAGCCAGTGACCTGGGCACCTTCCCCGTGCTCACACAGCCTCACAGCTCCACCGCTTCGACACTGCCGCCCTGGGGACTCATCCAACACAGAACCTCTGGGAACAGACCATACCCAGGCCGTGGCCTCTCCCCTCCACACACGCATGCGCACACACACGTACGCACACATACACATACACCTCCTGCTCTGAGGCCCCAGGGCTCTGTGCCCAGCAGCCCAGGTCCTCTTCTATGCCAGGCCACAGGAGATGACTTTTGTGTAGCCCAGGCTGCCACTCTGGCCCTGGTGGCTGAGGCCAACGGGAAGCTGAGCCATCTGAGGTCAGCCCGGGCCTCAGCCCAGCTCTGGCATAAACTGGGTCTGGACCCCCTCCAGCCAGGGAGTGAGTCGACCTCAGCTCTGGCCATGCAGGAACAGTTAGGCACATCCAGGGGAAATGGGACACAGGTCTGGCTGCTGGGTGGGAATGACAGGAAAGGGTTCTAAGCTCCACATCCGAGCTCACGGCCTGCACCCATGGCCACGGCCTATACCCACCCACAGCCTGGACTGTGACTGGAAGCCTTTACAGCTGGTCTGGAGTCTCAGCTTCAGCCATGGACAGGCCTACCTCCCCACATGGCCCATGAGCAGCCATGCCACCATACCCTCCAGCCTCACCCCGACCTGACCAGCTGGCCTCACCCAGACTTTTCAAAGGCCAGCGGTTTCTGGACTCATTCTGAGTTGAAATTCCTTTCCTGTGTCCTCAGTTCCAAGTTCTCATTAAAGATATGTGGACTGGGGTTGTGAGGTAGAAGGAGGATTCAACAGAAGATGCCGAAATACTGGCAGAAGTCCAGAAAATAAAATCAGACCAATGAGGCCTGAGGCAGAGCTGCCATGTTGAGGGAGATAAGAACCCTGTGGAGTTTGGAGTCAGGCACCTGCCCAGCTCCACAGTGTAGGCTCCGTCTCACACTGCATGAGCCACCCAGGGCATTCTAGCAGAGGCCAGCCCATGAGGACCCAGCCTGACGCACAACGTGGCCGGGCCCTGAGCTGCCTGAGAGGTGAGTATTTCTAACCCCATCGAAAGCTGTGAGAAAGGAGAGGTCAAAGGCCCAGGCTTGAAAGGAACTAGGCTGAGCCCAGGTCTGGGGCCTTGGTCTGCCCCAATTTTCCTCTTGTCCACCCTGGTTACCACACGCACACACGTGCACACACACACGCACACACACACAGAAAGCCAAAGGTCGAGAGGGAGGCAAGAGGTGCTGAGGCCAAAGCTGGGGAAGGCCAAGCAGATAGCACCCGGCCGCCCAGCTGCTGGCAGCCATAGAAGGCTACAATTCATTACCAGGCAAGCAGGGGCTGCCAGCAGTATTGATCGGTTCCATAGCATGCTGGGCTTCCTGACGGAACAATTCCTTTGCAAAGGTCTCTGACACGGCTTCTCGAAATTAGAACTAGGCCCTGCCAGGCTGCACCCAATTGATCTGTCAGCTGGGGGACCTAAATTAATGGGCCAGGGCCGCTCCGCAGGGAGGAGTGTGCGGCAGTGAACTGCAGCACGGGACTCCAGAGCGCTGGCTTGAGTGTAGTCAGACAGACGAGCCTGCCCAGGGCCCGGGCCACCTGCTGGGCTGCTGCCACCCGCAGTGGCTTTCCACAGCCAGGAGTGCAGGCCCAGGGGCTGAGGGCTGAGTTTACAGCTGCCCACATGCACCACAAAAGCCAGGCCTGGGCAAGGTGGCCTCATCCACATGGTCGGCCCCTGGGAATGGCGGCCTTTGAAGGACCACAGCAGACTCATGCTTTGGCCTCGCCACAGTGTGGAACCAGAGACTCTGGGGATGTTTGGGCCGCCAAGGCAGAGACGCAGCGAGGAGCCCATCACCCCGGCCTCCCGCAGATCCTTTCATGCCCCTGGGCCCACAGCACGTGTGCCTTCAACGTTGAAAAAGATAGAACCCCACAGACATGCAGAGGCTACTCAGGCAGCTGGTAGCACCCCAGAGTCCTTATGGGACACATCCCGTGGGGATCTAGAAAGAACACTCAGGGCTTTCCTGTGAGTGGCCAGGCCGCACTGTCTCAGGGCCACACGGCACAGAGACAGCAGGAGGGGAGGGGGTGTGGGGCACCTGGGCCAAGGAGGACGCAGGCCTGGGCTAGGCTGGCCCTGCTCCCCAACACGTGTTGGTCCTTGGGCAACACAAGGTAGATCCTTGAACAGCCTTTGCTTCTTTCATGAGGACCCTGGGCCTATAAGCACTGGGTGTGGAGGCTGTTTCCTGCCCACACGCCCCCAGAACAAGGCCCTCGGCCTGAAGCCCCAGCACTCCGTTGTTGCTGGTGGTCAGCCAGGGTGCCCTCTGGCCTGTTCCCGAGCCTGCAATCGGGCCCACAGAGGGTGTCTCCATCTCCTAGGATGTTCCCCTAGGAATCAGGGCCCAGACAGTGCCTCCCATGCAGCCCACCGGTGGCAGCAACCTTACCTGTGTCCAGGGCCTGTGGGCCCCCAAGAGGGGGCTTGGGAGTGAGTGGCCGCCGGTACACCACATGCACACGGCCCTGCTCAGCCTCCTGCGCTGCTAACCCTTTGTCCAGGGGCTCGATGAAGAATTCCTCCTCCTCCATGCGGATCAGACCAGCCTGCAGAGGCAAAGTGCAGAGGTTCACACTCCTAGCACGCAACAGACTCACGTGGGTGAGCAGCAGGGAGCCAGAAGAGGGCAATGCCTTTTTCCTGAGGGTCCTGCCCAGCCCTGGCTCATCCTCGGCTGAGGCTCTGGTGGGCTGGTAGGCATGGGCAGGTGTCCCTCCTCTGCTCAGACACCACTTCCAGAGGCCAGGCCACTGTCATTCCCACCCCATGCTTCAAGTGTCCTTCTAGAAAATCTACTGCATGATTCCCAACATATCAGGGCAGCCTGAAGGGACTCAGGGGCAGCTGCAGGCCTGTCTGTGGCCCGAGGAGGACACCAAAAATCATCAAATGCGGGCCAAGGGCCACCCCTACCCCAGGGGCCCAAAGCTCAAGACAAAGATCAAAGGCATTAGCAAGGAGTTGAACCCACCACAGACACACTCGATTTGGCCCAAGTGGTACTTCTAAAACTGAATCTGACACTCAAAATGTTGAAATTTAATGTTTTAAAAAAGCAATTCCAACACAGACTCTGACAAAAGAAGGCTTCACCCCACCAGCAGTGGGCACCTTGAACAGACGTGTTCATGTAACTGGCCACGGTCCCCACTGCACCTCTGTCTGTCCCTAGGCCCACCCTCGCACAAGACCAGACTATGGACAAGTATCTTCCTGCCTCTCCCAACACCAGCATGGCCCCTCCTGTTTCTGGCTGGATTCAGGCTGCCCCGTCTTGCAGCATTCAAGGTGCCGCTCTCACTGTCCTCCCAGCCCTTACGCAAGTCACCCGGTCACAAGCACACAGCTGACCTGCTAGGCTGTCATCATGGGTACCCCTCTGCCCACCTCTCACCCTGGCCACCTGGTAAAGCCCTCTCCTCCCTTCAGTTCCTGCCCGGACCCTCCCAACTGGTCCCACCATGGCAGAACACAGCACGGCCTTCCCCAGGTCATCACCACCCCTGCTCGGTTACCCCTGCATTATCTGTAACCCAAAGGTCTTATGTTGGGTGCTCACACAGTGTTCAGCTTGCAGACGCATCTCCTTTGGATCACACTGTTACCACTATGGCGGGTTTTTTAAAGCTTGAACTCAGACTTAGGAACCAGAAGATTCCACATCAATCACTGGATTCCCAGATTCTCTCAGAAAGTGGGAAACGCTGGCACTTCTGTTGCCCACCAGACACCTGGGTTGGCTGATGCCAGCTGGGGTTCCCCGTTCAATCCGGGCTGTGCACTCAGCATGCAGCACCAGCTGTCAGGAAACCACATCCCCAAAACAACCCACATGGCCTCTGCTGTACCATCTTCTTGGCTGGGAGACGGGACAGAGTGGAGGACAGGCTGCCCTCTTCACCCTGACCTCCAGCTGCTGGCCCCATTGTCATCTGGGAGCCCTCAAGGACAGCGATGAGTTGACACTGCCATGCTGACCCCTGCCATGAGTGGTGAGCCTGGAGTAGACACTACTTGTGTGGTACACTTAGCCAGCAGATGCTTCGGGGTGGCCCCGGTGCCAGGGGTAACACAAATGGCCCCCTGGGAAGAGGGGGAGCAGTGACTGGCAGAGAAGCAGAGGGACAAAGGACAGACTTGGGAACAGGGAAGTCAGCAGAGGATGCTGGTATCTGCCTAACCCTTTGCAAGGGGCAGACAAACAACCAGAGAGAGCTGGTGCTCCAGGTGGAGGAACCGCGCCCACAAGGGCCCAGAGGTAGGCAGGTCAATGGGAAGAGCTGATTGTGGGGCACCAGAGCACTGAGGGCAAGTGAGGACTGACATGCTGGACAGTGGGTGTCCAGGGTGGACACTGGGTGGCTGGCGGAGCCTGGGGCAGGGCACACCTTGGGCTCACTCTCCTGGGGCAACAGCCTGGAGGGAAATGCTGGGTCTGGAGCTGGAGAGCAGGTGCCAGGATGGGCCCTGCGGCACCATACGAGGGAACCAGGGAGCAGAACTCAGGGGCACATCTGACTCAGGGCTTCCAGGTCTGTGGCTGGCTTAGCAACAGCACCCCAAATTCTCCAGGTCCTCAGCCCTGCTCTGTGCATGGCAGTCTATATGGTTAAGAGGGACTCTGCAGCACCACCTGTCCAAAATGATCTGGGTGGACCCTAGATGCACGCCCACTCTCCTGCAAGAGGAAGGCAGGGCAGAGTTGATGTGGATGAGGAGGAAGCAATGTGACCACAGAGGCAGAGACTGGAATGATGCGGCCATAATCCAAGGGACACCAGCAGTGACAAAAGCTGAAGAAGCCAGCAATGGCTTCTCCCCAGGAGCTCTCAAGGGAACTGGCCCTGAAAATGCCTTGATTTCAGCCAGACCGTACTGATTTCAAACTATGAGAGAATAAATGTCTGTTCTTCTAAGCAATTTGTTACAACAGCCACAGGAAACAAATACAGTGTCCCAGAGGGGAGTGGGGCGAGTGGGAGGCCATTCACTCTCTGGGAGACACATGAAGAGCAAGAGGAGGGGACCCATGAGGGCAGACCGATTACAGCCGGGAGGAGGCCCAGAAGGGCAGGAAGAATAAGCAGAACGAGGTCATCAAAGCTGTGAGAGGACAGAGGAGCCTGGTGGGAACCCTGCAGACCCCCTGACTCATACCCGGCCCCAGGCAGCTGCCAGTCCTGGGGCGGCCAGCGAATGCCTGAGTGCCGGGATGACCCCAGAACTCAGGGACACGTCCTCTGAGAGACACGTGGATGGGAAGGGCAAGGGGTGGTTCCTGTGCACCACACATGGTGAGGAAGTTTACCGTGGCAGTGACGTCCAGCACACTGTCACGGACTCTCCCTGTGTGGGTGACTTTAGGAGAGACTGATGGCTCCAACCCACATTATTAATAGAACTCAAAAAAGTGTGGAGACTGACTCAGCCCAGTGGCAGCAATCAAGCCGTCCAGGAGCCCAGGGTGCCAGCACCTTTCTGGCTAGCTGGTGACCTCCAGCAAGGTGCCTCCTGGGCCTCAGTCATGTGCCTGGAAGCAGAGACAGGGGTCCCCTGCCCCCTTGCATGGTCTCTGCTGCAGCACACACACTCTGGACACACTCCCAACCAGGGCGTGCCTCGGGGCTTGTCAACCCTCCTCATGCCACCTGGCCTACTGCTTTCCAAATGAGGAGGCTGAGGCCCAGTGAGAGAGAAGTCTTGCCAAGGGTCTCTGGGATGGGCCCTGAGCCAGACTAGACCTGCGAGGGCAAGCAGGGACAGAGTCTGCCTCAGGGCAGCTCCTTTTCTAGAAGACACCTGGTGCTGCAGGTTGGATGGCTCCAGTGACACATGTCCCACACCCTGGTGACCCTGGTGGGACCTAACATGACCACAAAGCCATGCACAACCTGGTAAGGAGCGGCTTCTATGGTTGAGTGCTTCCTGCACACAGGAGGTCGGGCCCGCTTCTCCAGCCAGCCCCCAGGAGAAGTCACCAGCTGACAGAGGACACTGGGTCCACTCAACATTGCTATGATCAGGAAGCCAGGCAGAGCCAATGTAGCTGTGAGGCCAGTAAGTCAGGTTTTCACAAACCAGAGGCCTCCAAGTGACAGCATTCTCAGACATATCCCTTGTAGAATTGTCTGTCCCCATTGAGCACTGTGAAATGCACACATGTACATCATATTGGTGATCTGGGTGGCACGTTCCCAAAGGCCAGGGCCTGGCTATTGTGAGACTGGTGCATGACCACTCCCAAGGCCAACAGAGGACCATCACCAAGTCAAATGCCTGACCATCCCAGGACCAGTAGGTTAGCAACTCCAAGACCAATGGGTGATCACCATGACCAGTGGGTGCCCATCCCCCAGCTGACAGGTGACTAAGCAGAAGCCGTTCACTAGTCACCCCAAGATGCAACCTCCCCCAAGGGCCACTGGCCTAAAGGATGCTGGGTGAAGGGCTCTCTGCAAAAATGGGGTTCATTAATAAGGTGCCTCACTTTCAAACATTGCAGTATGCGCTCCAAGAACAACCCTCGTAAGAACAGCAGAAGAAAATTGACAGGAAAACAAGGTGAAAAATACAAGCTACGTTTTTCTCAGTTTGTTCCAGGACTTTGATTTTCCTGCTGCTGGTGGCAAGTGTTTCTGTTTTCACATGTAATCTTTATTAATAAGAATCGGTTTCTGCTCCCAACTGATAAATATTAAAGAAATTTCCCAAGTACCCCGATCTGAAGCACACTCAGTCGGTAACCTGCTGGTGGCCCATCTCTCCCTCCCAATATCTGTCCCGCCTGTGTTTCCTAGGGTGTGTGGCCCCCTATTCTGCAAATCTGTGACTGCCATGCCCACCTGGTTCTCCCCTTGGGATGGAGAGATGCTCCCAGGAGGGCTCTGTCCCAGATCCCAGGTGTCACCGCAGGAGCCCAAAGCCAGCAGTCCTGCAGCAGCCCTGAGGTCTCAGTGAGCTGTGAAATGCTTTCCCTACCTCTTCCTCTTATGTCCTGCTCTTTGCTGCTTGATTTATGGGGAAATAGTCAATAGAAATGGAAACTAAAAGTTTAAAAATTTATAAGAATCCAAGGGATGAACAGCCAAACACTGTTCCTTTGCATTTTAAAACATTCAAAACACGAATGTCTCACAGGGCTTCACAAGAAACACAAGTCGAGGTCCTGCCCCTCCTCCCCATCTGCAGCTCCCTTGGAGTGGGGCCTATTGCTCAACCTTGTTGTATCTGCAGCCCCTGCCACAAAGAATGGCAGGTGTTCATCAAGGTGGAGGTGGGAACATCCAAGGATAGCAAAACCCCGGCAGGTGACACACATGTAGTCCCAGCTGCTCCGAAGGCTGAGGCAGGAGGATCACAAGTTCAGCCTGGATAACCTAGCAAGACCCTGGCTAAAAAAAAAAAAAGGTCTGAGAGTAGCTCAGTGGTAGAATGCCCTGGGTTCAACCGCCAGCACATGGAGAAAAGACAGAAAAGAAGACAGGCTGAAGCTGATCCAAACAGAGGGAACTCAACTTGGACGAAGGAGCGTGCGCCAGCGCATATGCACCTGTCACGTGCTTCCATTGGAACCACCCAAAATGCTGGCCCCTGCTAAGATTCCTGTCCCGGAGCTAATGACTCAGGGAGTACCACACCACTTCTCTCTCCTCTGACAATGAAGCTGTGAAGCTCGCAGGACAAGGGACAGTGGCCATAGCCTCCACTCTGGAGATGCACCCATCTCATGGGAGTGCTGCACGGGAACAGGGCCCACCTGGGGACACTGTCAGAGACGGAGGACAGTGGGGCCTCCCTGGGGGCTTCCCAGGAAGGGACCGCTGACCCTCTCTGTGGCTGGGACAGTGAAGGTACCCCACAGCCAAGCAGACAACTCGGCAGTGTGTGCGCCTCCTCAGCCGCGCACCCAGAGGACATCTATGTGCGGATTTTTCCATTTCTCAAAGGAGTGGCCCTGGCTCTGGAGGGGCCTGCCAGCAGCAGGGAGGGCATCCCGCAGTCTGGCCCCTGCATCCCAGCTGCTCCTGATCCGCACCTTCTGGAACGGCCCCATGCAGCAGAGCACTGCCTGCCAGCCCTCTTGAAATCTGGGTGGATGCATATGGTCCTTGTCAAGCGCCAGCCGCTCCCCTCTCCCCTGAGAGGGTTCTGTCTTCTGAGACCAGAAGGAGCTATGGCTGGAGCTGGAGCCTCCAGAGTGCCTTAAATGTAGTGACCACAGACAGCGCTGCCTCGAGTACCAGGGTACCCTGAAGTCTGCCTATCGGGCCTGATCTCTGCCTGGACCTGCTTTCAGGCCCTGAGAACCCCTGATTCCAAAAGTCCCTCTTTAAGTCTATACCAGCCAGAGTCAGTTCCTGAGCCCAATCCCCACAGTCAAATGCGCTGAGGGCCAAATTCAGTGCCCAGCTGGTGGACAGGCTGGACCCAGCTTTGCCAGACAGAGCGGAGGAAGAGAGAGCAGTGGACACAAAGTCAGGTTCCCTGGCTTCAACTCCTCCTGCTCGTGGCCCCTCCTGTGCACCCCACAGCTCCCGTTCCCTCTTCTGTAACTGAGGGGTGGGGCGGCAACCTGTAAACTAGGTGCACTCTCCCTTCAGGCTTTGGTAAGCCCAACAGCACTCAGGCGAGCTCTGAAAGAGAACTGGAAACAAGCAAACCCGAAGCCTACACCCACCGCTCCCTCATTGCTGCCTCTGCCTGCGAGAGGCCGGGCACCAGGCCCCTGCCCTGGAGACCTGAGTCTCAGTGCTGCCCACTGCCCTTCTCAGGAGCAACCACATCCCTGCTTTTTGTTCCCAAGGCCTTGATTCCTTGCCGTGAGCCAGACGTTATGCAGAGGTTTTTGAATGCAGAGGAGAGGCAAACTCCCCTAATGCTCTATAGGGCAGATGCTCTGTGGATGGAGAGTTCACAGGATCAAAACAGTGAGGTCACTGGTACAGGCTTCCCAGTGGGGCCCACAGGGCCTGGGCGACAGCCCTGCCAGCCCCCCTACCCAGCAGAGATACTGGGGGTGGCCAGGAAGGTCACTGAGCCTAGCAACACCAGTCCAACTTCTGCCTTAGCCCTATTTTATTAAATTTCAACCAGATACTTGGTCTGTTAAGACTCTGAGCATAAATCTTGATCTCTTTTGGTTATGAAAAAGAGACGGAAGTATTAGAGAGGTGTTAAAGGTCCGTCAGCCCCAAATGAGACTCCAGTTGGCATAAGAGAGAATTTAAAACATGACTGAAAGAATAGTTTTTCCCACTATAGGATTCATTCTTTTAAAATGCGTAACAGCTCTATGGAGCCCCAATCCACTCGTTCACATGGCTCACTGAGGGAGCACAGCTCCATCACCTTGCATCTTAGAACACATGGCCATCACCTCCAAAAGACACCCCCGCACCCCAGCAGCCACTCCCAGCTCCTCATTTCCTCATCTCCCATAACCATGAACCCAATTTCTGTCTCTGCGATTCGCCTGTCCTGGACACGGTGACTTACGCTGGGCTGTTACTTCAAAGCTGCACTGTTGACATTCTCACTGGCCACGCCTGAGGCTTCCAATTCCTCCTCCCCCACCCCCAGCAATACTTATGATGGCCTCCCTTTTTTATTTTGTAACCCTAGCAGAGGTGATTTAGTGTCTCATGATGTTTTTACTTGCATTTCCCTGATAGCTAAAAATGTTGAACATCTTTCCATGTGGGTTTTTTGTCACTTGTTTATCTTCTTTGAAAGAATATCTATTCATATCCCTTGTTCATTTTTTTTGTGTTGTTTTTGGTACCAGGAATCAAACTCAGGACCTTGTGCTTGCCAGGAAGGTGCTGTGCCACTGTGCTACAGCCCTGGCCCTCACCTTGTCCACCTGAATGGAACTGTTCTCCTTTTACTAGTGGAGCTGTTTTGCGTATTCTAGACACAAGGCCCTTGGCTGTACAGGGCTCACAGATGCCCTCCTTGCTCTATGGACTGTTTCTTCCCTTTCTTCATGATGCCCACTAAACTCATAAAAGATTTTCTCAAAGTCCAGTTTATCTATTTATTTCTTTTTTCACTTGTGTTTCTGGTGTCATATCTAAGACTCTGCCTAACCCAAAGGAACAAAGGCTTATTCCACATTTGAAAAAGATTTTTATAAAACGCTTCAGCTCTTCCACTATGTGTATGGTGTAAGGAAGAGGTGCAACTCTTTTGCAGGTGGATATCTGGTTGTACAAACACCACTGGCTGAAAAGACTCTGCCTTTTCTCCCATTGAATTATCTTAACATCTTTGTCAAAAGTCAATGTGAAAATTTATTTCTCACAGCTCTATTCCACTGATCTATGTATATCCTGTCAGTACCATAATTTTGATCACCATAGCTTTGTAGTACACTTTTAAACCACAAAGTGAGAGTCCTCCAACTTTGTCCTTCTTTTTCAAAATTGTTTCAGGTGTTCTGGATCCCTTGTATTTCCCTATGAATTCTGGGATCAATTTGTCAGTGTCTGCCAAGAAGCTAGCTAGGATCTTGATGGATTCAATGCTGGTCTACCTGTGTTTAGTACCACATAGTGCACCCATGAGACCAGCCCTTAGGAACTACTGGTCTAGAGGAAAACACTGCATTGGGAAATACAGGCTCAAGAGGGGACTATCGTTTGCCAACTAACCAGCGGTGCCTCCCTGAGCACAGTGGGGCCTCAGGAAGTGGGGTGCAGGAAGACCAGGTTTCATTTGGCTGCATTTGGCATCTCCAGCATCACCTCAGCTGCCATTTTGTACAGCTCAGACTTGATTTTAGAATGAAAGTAACTTCGCCATGCATGGAAAGTCATAGGTTTAGAGCACCCAATCAACCTCTGCCTTCATCCTGTTGTGGTAATCAGGACCTCCAGCCCAAAGTCATTTACCATTTATCTCTGGAAAGGAAAGCTATGGAACATAAAAATAATGTGCAATTAATTTACTAAATGGGGGGATAGCCAAACAATCCCATAAAAAAAACCCACAAAAGAAGATATGGGAGAAGGCAGAAAGCTGTAGTTTAGTTGTTTTGACTTCCTAATCTTCCTTGAATGGATCAACAGAGATAAGTTTTCTGAAGTCAATTACTATGAGTTTAAGAATAATACTTGAAGTCAGAAAAGCCACAAGTAAAACTAATACATACCTTCCAAATTACTGAAGATAGACTGTACAGAAAAATAGCACCAAAAAGAAAACACCACATACAACTGAACACTTAAGTTAGATGAGGCGGCAAGAACACATGTATCCGCTATCAAAATAAATGTAAATGGTCAGAGTGTTTCCAATACTCAGTGCATCGCAAAAACTTCTACTACATTTGTAAGTTCTGCTAGGCCAAAGGGTTTTGCAGATTTTTTACTGCTCAGGGATGTCCATGATATACAGGTGAATGGAGTGAGGCCCAGCTCCAGCACAATTCCCATGGGTAAAATCTTAATCTCCCTGGGCCTAACCTCAGTGGAGTCCCAAAAGGAGGCATGTGCCCTCCCAGCTCCTCTGCTCAGACCCAGTACCAACTGCTCCACTGGATACGGGGGCCTCTCCGAGCCTCCATGTTTTCATAAGATGAGATTCCATAAAATGTTCAAGAATGAGGTTCATGGTAAGATTTACGCAGTGATGAGGGCTGAACGAGACCCTGCACTGGATGCTCAGCTCAGGCCTGGGAAAGTAGCCTGCTATCACTCCCACTGCTGTTGTGAGGATGTGAGAGTTGCCTGGAAACACAGAACAAAGGGTTAGCGGTTCGCTCTGGGAGAGTTTCACAATTCTCTGTATGTTTTGAGGGTTTTTGTATCAAAACATTTTGTCCCAAGAAAGGAGCAGAGGGAAAAGAGGGCACAGTGGGGGCAGGGACAGGAACAAGAGAGAGAAAGTGGGGTACGTGGGGGTCAACAAGGCGAGCCCGGGCTCCACACAGGGCTGGCCGGCGGCCTTCCCACTAAGTCAGGCGACACTGAGGCGACTCCCATGGGTGTGGCCTGGCCAGCCTGGAGAGGCCAGCGTCTAGCACTCAGCCTCTTGTAGCCAGCTCCCTCACACAAGGACCCTTGAGCACGCCAGCGGGGAGATTTCCAGGAAATGGAGCTGGCCAGCCAGCTCCAGCCATGATGGAGGGGTCAGTGGTTAAGACTCAGACCCTGGGACCGAGACAGGCCTGCCCATTCATCACAAGCGCCGACATGCACCCCAGCCATATGCTCTAGCTGACGTTGCCCAGGTCTCACTCAGCATGAGGACCATGTCGGGGAATGTCCCCAGTCACACATTAGCATTCACATCAATAACAGGGCACTCTCCACTACAGAAGAAAAATGACTCTGTACAAGAGCATTTGCCACGCTGTGGAAAGCAAGATTTCTCTTTCTGAGTCACCGTATCTCACCAGCAGGACCACAGCAGACCGTGGCCTTGAGAGGAGAGGTGGAAGGGACCTTAGGGAATACAGTCCAAGGCCGTCATTTAGTCAACCACCCAACCTCCCTTGTGGGCTGGCACTGGGCCCTGGGACAGCCCCTGCCTGCTGAAATCTAACACCTTGGTATGCTGTCCCCAGCCAGCCTCTGCTGCACGCTCTGCCCTGCCCCTTCTCTCCAGGTGCTGGAGGCCAGTGGGTCTCAGCTCCCGGCCTGGTCAGGCTGATCCTGCGTATTCTGGCCCAGCAGCTGGGGAGGCAGGGGACTCTGTCTAGCAGGGATAAGAATGATATTCCCTCAGGTATATGGGTTTATTTCAGGGGAGTGCCAAGCGAGGAAGATTTAGAGAAGGCTAATTACCCAAAAACCAACATCACTGGTGGCAGGGACACGGGCCAAGGCACACTGGCCACCTACATCCACAGACGCAGGGCCCACAGCTGTTGCCACCCTGTCTGTGACTGCCCAGGAGCCCCACTGTGGGGCACAGGTAAAGCCTGCAAGGTCACTGCAGGACCTAAGGCTGCCGTGATTTGGTGAGCCACTAGCACATCTGCCAGACCCAATGCTCCAAGAGAAGCCACTGCAATCCTCCCTCAAGGTCAGCACCAGCACCCACCCTGGCACCTATGAACGGGGGCTAAGGCTGCCATAACCAAGTACCCCAGGCTGAGCTTAGCCAACAGCAGCAGTGGCTTGCTATACTGGAGGCTAGAAGTCACCCTTCCTGCCAGCCCAGCAGTTCTGCCCCAAGCCCTTGCTTGGGGCCTGATGCAGGCTGACAGCCTCCATCCTGTGCTGAGCCTGCCAAAGGCTCATGGCGCAGCCAGGGCTCCTGCAAGGGGTTCCCACATGTTCATAGCACCCCAGGATTTTCTGGGTGAGCCCAAGGCTGCTGGAAGACAGGACTTGCGACTATAAACAGAATCCTGCAATGCAGGGCATGGGCTCTGCAAGAGCATCCAGGACACCCAGGAGGTAGTGCCCTGCCCCCATGTGGCTGCCCCTGCAGGAGCCTCCAGGAGGTGAGGGCGCTGGCCAAGGGCTGGGTCAGCTGGCAGACACAGCTGCTTTGAGGGCAGGGCTGCAACCTTTCCCCACGGGGATTTCCTAGAATGCACAAGGTCAGGACACACCAGGAGCAGTGGGCTCAGCCATGCAGGAAGCAAGGGTGCTATTCTGTGCCTCAGTGGCATGGGGAAGACATGCCACAAGGCAGTATGCCACAGAGGTGTGAGCAGAAACCTGGGTTCTGGTGGGTACAGGGCAGGTGGGGTGCCTTGCCATGGGCTCACCATTCCCGCCCTGGGACTCCCCAGAGGTGACAGTGAGACTCACAGGGGCAGTGCCTCTGTGCCCATGTTGCTAGGGTGCCCAGCCCTGGAAGTTTTCTCAAAGACTTGGCATTCACTTGCTCCTTTACTGTGGCGTCCCTGGCCCTCTGGGCCACAGGTGCCTCTCCTGGCTGCTGGGCCTTGCACGCAAGAGCCTGACTTTGGCTTCCTCCAAATCTGGCTTCTTTTCCTGCTGCCATCTCTTGGGTCTGCCATGGTATCCGGGGCAGGCTGACCGCCGACTGTCCTCTGCCCGCCTGCCCAGCTGCCACTCCCAGGTGGACAGGCCTGCCAGGGCCCAAGGCTGTCTGCTGCCCCTTCCCGTCCAGATTTCCCAAAACAAAAACCAGGCCACACCATCTGACAAAGGATCTCGTCTGGTTTATTTCTGGGAAGAAATGGGCCTCTCAGGGCCAGGTTGTCTGGGCTGTGGCCAGGCCGCTCCACAGGCCTCTACATGCTGTCCGTCATGTGTTCTCCTCAGCTAGCAGGCCATAGATGGGAGGGATGAGCTGGTCACCAGCAAGTCCTCACTGTGACACTGGGAAGTTTCTTCACTCCAGCCCGCGTAGCCCTGGCCTCTGTGGGTCATCAGAGCCCAGTCAGGAACCCTGAGTAGCAAGGCGGGCAGTGACCGTGACGCTGTACCCAAAGGCAGGCTCTGTACCCACCGCCACCGGACTCCACCGAGGCAACAGCTCCGGGCCAGGGACAGACCACCTGCACCTTGGCTGGTGGAGGCCAGGCTGCTCTCAGCACTTGGGACTGAGCCCCTCCGAGGGCCTGACTCACTCCAGTGCTCCCAGCTTAGACACCGTGACCGCTGAAGCCGCATGAAGCCCCGTGGCCTGGAGTGAGGACATGCCGCCCAACTGGAAGGGCAAAGGGTTATAACCACAGGATAAAATAAACACCCAGGACTTCACATTGGTATCAATAAATGAGCAATAACTAAATAGGTAAGTGTTTAAAAAGAGAGGCTGGAGCAATGATGAAGACAGCAGACAGCCACAGCAGCACCCGTGGGGAGAGAATGGCGCTGCCAAGCCCAGCCGTGGTGCTGCAGTGAATGGGCACAGGTCCGGCGAGCGCAGGTGCTTGCATCGCCCAGAGCAGCTCCCTCAGAGACGGGAGTCAGTCACAAAGAAAAAGGTTCGACCCCCACCCCAAGGTTTCCTCTTGGGCGTCTCAGTTACCCATCAGTAAGAAGGGTGAATGCGCAGAGTAAGTTATTTTGAGAGAGGCAGAGAGACCCCATGTTCACGTCATTTTGACAGTGATTATTGTAATTGTTCTATTTCATTAGTAGTAGTAGTAGTAGTAGTAGCCTCTTACCGTGGTTCATTTATAAATTACACTTTATCATGGATGTCACACACACACATGCACATGCACAAGTTCTGTTCTATCTGCAGTTCCAGAGCTCCGCTTCAGGTCCTGGGTTGTATCCCCCACAGATAGGGGAAACCATTGATAACTTTACGGGAAGAATCTCGGAAGACAACACCTTAGCCAGATGGAGAAGGCCAGCAGCAACAATGCAAGACAACTTGACACCCTGGCTGTTGATACCTGTGGAAGGCGTCTGGCTCCCATTAGGCTCCTGTGCAAGCTTAGCCCAATACCAGTGACATCAGACAGACCCACAGAGGCTCCGTGGGGTGGACTGACAACTGGTGGTCAACTTATAACACCAAGCTGACCGGAGTAAGCGTGGTGCTGGGTGTGGGAGGCCCACCTGGGGACTGTTGCCAGCAGCGTAAGAGGCAGAACTGGAGACGTTAAACAGTTGGGAGCTGGCAGAAGCTGTTGGGAGCCTGTTGGAAGTAGAGAGAAGCTGTAAGAAGCTGTTGGTTTTCTTGGAGGAGCTTATCGTGCCGGCTTTCCTGATGAACTTGGCTGTTTTCATCAGTGGAGGAGCTTGGGACCTCGTTGGCACTGATAGTAGCTTTGGTTCACTTTGAGGGAGCTCTGGTCCTAACTCTGAGCACTGCTTCCTGGATCTGGAGAGGAAGATGGCACACTGCTCAGTCTCTTAGAGAAGCTTGTCGCACTGGCTTTCCTGATGGGAACTCAGCTGTCCTGACCATTGGAGGAGCTCAGGACCTCACTCTTGCTGAGGATGGCTGTGGTACTTTTCAAGGGAGCTCTGGTTCTTATTCTGCGCGTTGCTTCCTGGCTCCAGTGCAGGTCCCTCAGCCTGCTGGCACAGACCCTTCATCCCGCTGGCACAGACTTTCTAGCTTCCACCACTGATCTTTGAAACAGGCCCTCATGAGATATTGTTATGGGCTCTGGGCCTCCAGGTGGACTTGTGGAGGGCATCATTATGAGCTCTAGGTCTTCAGGTGGACTCATACAGGACATTATCGTGGAATCCAGGTCCTCAGCTGGTATCGTGAGATCCAGGCCCTCAGCTCGTCAAGATTCCTTGCTCTTTAGTGTGTGGACGGATTCCTGCACTCTCTTGTATGTGATTCTTTGGGTGACTGCTGTAAACAATCTTATAAAAGACATGTCCTGTATTATATCATTCTCCTTGCAACAAGCCCCAAACCACAACACCAAGCAGACCACTGCTCCTGAGAAGCATCCAGGTGTGAAACCCGAGACAGGAGGAGCAAGAGACACAACACCCCAGTGCTCCTGTGTGAGATCCTGCGGGGAACCCTGATGGGAGAACTGACAGGAGTTGGTAAGCTGGAGCCTGGGCAACAGTGTTGTGACATCCACAGTCCCAGGTTCAGACCTTATTCCATGATGATGTAAGATGCTAAGGTTAGGAGAAGCAGGGTGAAGGGCGCACACGAAATCTACACTGTTTTGCAACTTCTTTGTTGTTGCTACTTTTGAAAAATAACATAGAACTGCAGTTACTTCCAAATAAAAAGTTTAAAACCATAAACATGAAACTGCACCCCCAGCCACTCTCAGGGCCCTTGGCCAGCTCACTCAGGCGGGCTGCCTCTCCCTAGAACAGAGGGGCCAGCTGCATTCCTAGTGTCCGGGGAGGGCCGCAGAGGTGGGGCGTCCTGGGGGAAAGGGCCACGAGGGCAAAGGCCCCAAGGAGGAGCCTGGTGCATTCCAGGAACACAACAGGAAGGCGTTTTGGGGTCTGTTTTCTGTCACCCTGATTGCAGAAGCGGCTGGGTAATTCAGGAAGAGCAGAGGCTCTCAGCTCATGTCTGTGGGAGTGGCAAGTCTAAGAGCATGGCCCTGGTGTCCACTTGGCATCGAAAGGACGCTGCATCTTGCTGTTTTGTACCACATGAAGGGCCTCCCTGTAGGACCCAAGTGTGCTACCTCAGGTCTCTCCCCCATTTATAAAAACACTGGGGCCATCCCATCCCCCACTAGCTCCTCTAAAGCCCCCGTGACCCCCCAAAGCCCCACCTCCAAACACCATCCACAGATGACTCTGGAGATCGTTTCAATACCTGAACTTTTGCAGACATGTTCAAAACCTAGCAACAACGCAGCCATAGAAGGGCCCAGCCTGGGCTATCTCCACACAGGCTGGCCAGCCACATGCTCTGGAATGTCTCCACACCTCCATCCTCCATACAGGCCCCCACTGCCCCAGGACCTCTGGGACTTGTGCCTCTGAGGTTGTCCCAAGGTCCAAGGCAGGCGTCTCCATGGGCAGGGGGTTCCACCGGCCAGCAGGCACTTCCCCCACAGTCATGGGTGGCAATGAGCCCACAAGCTGCTGACACAGCTTTTGGTGACCTGTTCACATCACACACAGAGTGTCCAGGCTATGGGCTGCTGCTGCCTGAGCCCTGAACTCAGGTTACACATGTGTGCTACACACGAAAGTACCAGCTCCGGGCACCCGTGCTGAGTGTCACCTCTAGGATCCAGGGTCCGGGCGTGGGGCCATGGCTCCCAGTATCCTTTGCAATGTGCATGCTCTGACCAGTGGCCACGTACCCTTCCAGGCTCTGTGCCACTGCAGAGCAGCCCCAACTGTTTGGAGCACTGTGGAGCTGCCGCAATGTCACCACCACCTTTGCCATCCTGGCTCACACCAGGGGCCTCAGGGGGCCACACCCTGGGGGTCTGCAGAGGACGGGAGCTTCACACAGCCATGTGCTCTTCCACTACCTGCTGGAGGCCATGGCCAGAAGCATCCACACTAGATGAGCATGTATCCTAAGGGGGAGAGGTAACAGTCTACGGATTGTAGCCCTGGCTGGAAGATGTGTGTCCTTCCCTTACAAAGTGTACAGTCCCAAACAGTAAATTTAATGTGAACAGAAAATTGTTCAATGGCTCACATTTTCCTGCAGTTCCTTACTTTGATCTACATTGCTGGCCATTAAAGTGCAGAGACATCTTTGCAGAGAGTCATAGGTGGCCATGCAGGGGGTGGTGCATGAAGCCAAGCCAGGAGAAAGGCTGTGCCCCGACCAAGTTAAACACATGGGCCTGGAGAAGGCAGCAGCACACAAGAGCTGCAGTTCTCACTACAGCAGCTTCCCAAAAGCCTCGAGCAGGGTGGGAAAACAGCACTGTTATTCCCCACAAGAAGGGAAGACAACAGGCAGCAGCCAGGAACGGGGCACTTGACAGTAAAAGATGCTCTGCTTCCCAGCCCTGAATACTACCAAGGACTTTCACATGCACAGACCTGACCTCCCCTGGGCCTCTAAATCATCATGGGTCCTTCTCGCCACACCCCACATGGCTCATAAAGTTAATCAAATTCTTTATGCGACAAGAGTCCTGAAAAAAATATATTCTCAGGGTCCCTGCAGCGTCCTTCCCTGCACACCGAGGGAGGCCGTGTGTCTGGGAACCATCCAGAAAGTCTTGATGAGGAGCTCAGGGGGAGCGAGTGAGGGTCAAACTTACCCACAGTGTTCTTTCTTCCTGAGATGTGCATCTAAGAACTACGATGTGACCAGTGCCACCCCAGGCCACCACCCCAGAGCCCCAATCACTGCTCAGGTCACTTCCTGAGGATCTGACTGGGGCCCTCGAAGGTACCCCATTTCTAAGCCTCCATCTCTAGGCCCTGACAGCTTAGCTTTCATTCTCTTCTGCCTACAGGACTCAGGACCAGTTCTGTTGGCCATATTGAAAGAGAACCCCTCTTCCTGGAAAATTCAGGTGCATGGCTGTGCCTGCCAGGTCCCAGGCAAGTGAGAACCACCTCCTTCACAGTCTTAAGCACCAGAACCTCACGCAAGTGACAGCCTTCAGCTTCTCAATGTCAGCACTCTGTGGGGTGCTAGACCGGAGCCTCCCTCCTCTTCAGAGGGGGGACAGCTGGCCCCACTCCCCTCTATGCTTCTGAAATAAGGGGGCATTGTTGTGTTGCTTTGTCCTGACAAGACTCACACTTGCTTAAAAAGCGCTAATCTTCACCTAAGAGGCACAGGTATCTCTAAGGTGTTGCTCTAAGTGAGTCAAACTTGTGAGCTGATTCACACATGTGGAGCCTCTTATCCTTGCAGGGTTTGTTTACAGACCAGAATTAGACTTGGAGTGAAAGCTAACATCCCAACATGAAGAACATTTTCCCTTTCAACTGCACTGACCTAGGGCTGGGGACTGGCATAGATACGGACCCTTGTCTTCGCTTCTCCATGGGCTAGTTGTACTGATGGCTGGCAATCTTCAGCCTAGGACACACATGAAGCACCGCCTTCCCTTTAGCATGGATAGGACAGTGTCAGTGGCAGCCAGACCACAACCTCGGCCACATAAGGATTCAACTTCCCATTACCATAGACATGGACAAGAATGTGCCTATGCGCTGACAGGTCCCAGTCCAGGACTAGCATGGGATGTCTCTTCCCCATTTCCAAGGACATGAAGGTGCCAAGTGCAGTGGCTGCCAGGTCACAGGTAGGACACAGAGACAGCAGCTTCCCATCACCAGGGACAAGAATGTGCTCATGGCCTGATAATCCAAGCCCAGGACAAGCACGGGAATTGGCTTCCCAGGGTGGCTTTTGTTTTCTAGATCCTAGTCTGTCCTGGACACTCAGCTTAATAACTGGGAGCCAGGAGTGCAGTGTTACTGAAAGGTATGTGTCCTATAGTCAGAGCTGAGAGCCAGAAACATATCCAGCTGGCCAGTTATGTTTAAAGAATGCCCTTCCCTTGGCTATTCAACCTCAGGCACATCGCTAGAGATTCCATCCAGGGGCTCAGGCTGCCCTGGCAAGACCAGCATGGGGTGCTGAACACTGCCATGGGTCTGAGCCATCTGGTCAGGCCTCAGAGGAGCCGTGGAGCTCAGGTGCAGAGACACTCATCCCAGAGGCTCTAGGGCACTCGAGGGCCACCCCAAGACCTGGTCCCCCCCCCAATGGCAGCATCCCCACTGAGTCTCACCGACATGCACAGCACAGTGCTCCCCGCTTGCAAGGTGGCTTGTGCCCTGCCAGTAAAGGAACTTCCTGTTGGCGAGCATAGACAAACTTGCTTCTAGAGTCTGCAGGAAATGTGAACATTATCCTTGAAAATCTCTCAATTTCCCCACTAAGTCAAGTCGAGATGAGGTTTGCGTCCACCCAATCTGATTTGGCTTTTCCCAAATGCCAACCACCACTGAAGCTGTCTAACGCAGAAGCAGAGGGGAGTCTCTGCCAAGGCCACCAACCCCTGGGTGGACCCAGCACATGGGGGCCAGAACAGTTTCTACAGGATGCACAGCTCACTGTGTCCACTCCAAACCAGGCCTGGAGCACCCTGATGTGTTTGTCGATTACGTTGAGGCTTTGACATCAGCCACACCAGGCCTGGCATGCACAGATGCTGGGCAAACAGTTCTAGGTTGAAGAGGAAACCTGGCTTTGGGAAGACCCAAGGACCACGGCCAGCTTCTCCTCTTTCCGAGGCATTCCGGCTAGCTGGCTCCATCCACACCCACGCCTCATTCACCTCCAGTCTTACCCTGTACCCTCAAGGTTCATGCCTCTGGCTCTTCCTGGCTGTGGGGCAAAAGAGACACCACCACCAAAACCGGAGGGGGACTGTCTTTCTCCAGCGGTCACAACTCCTGGCATCTGAGGCCACCAAGCCTTGCCTATGGGTAGATTCCCTTATCTGCTTGCAGATCCACGGGCCAGGCCTTTGCCCAACTCCGGTCACTTGGTTCCTTGGGTCTCCAGGACCCTGATGGACCCGAGGGAGCTGCTGTAACCCAAAGAGCAGCTGTCTCTCTCAACACCCCAATTCTGGTGCCATCTCGAGGGTATACAGTGGTGCTCACCTACTCCACCCCAGTTTCTGCCCTGAAGCACACAGGACTGGCCTGTTCCCAGAGACCACAGACAGGCTTGGCACACAGAAACCCACACCAGCCCAGAACACTGTGCTGTGGGCAGTCTTCGACAAGCAAGTCCAGTGAAAGCCACTCCTGAGGGTGTTGTGCACACTCTTCGCCCGTCAGGGCTACCAGGACACGTCACGGACCAGGTGAGTTGTAAGCAACAGAAACATGTTTCTCAGAGCACTGGAGCCTGGAAGTCTAAGACCATGGCACTGAGCCATCCTCTCTGAGGCCTCGCTGAGGCAGGGGAGACAAGGCAGCTCGCTGGGGCCTGGTCCATAAGGGCACTAATCCTACTCCTGAGGGCCCCACCTTCTTGACCTAATTACTTCCCAGAGGCCTCCTACCACCACCATGTCAGAGCTTAGATTTCAACACGTGAATCTGGGGAGCTTCCACCACCATCAGGAAGGCTCTCCAGCCAGCTGAGGAAAGGACAAAAAAGCAAGTCGCACAGACAGGGAAAGCTCAGGCCAAAAGTAACAACAGAAAGGGCTGTCCGGGACCAGCTTGATCAGACCACCCTGAATAACTCCGCGTACCTCGTATAGAAATCAAAGCCAACTCATAAAGCAGAAGACACACATTAGAGACAGAAAGGCCCAAAGTCTGTCCACAATGAAATCCGTTCTGTCTGTGTCACTGGGAGCGGGTGGGCAGGCAACGACAGCCCACTGATGCTGATTCTAGGAGAACTTTAACATTAGGAAGGTTTTACATCTGAAAGGTAACAGCTAGTAGGCTAAAAACAGGACATTTATCTTCCAAGTCACTGCAGAAGGAAAAACTAGACATGTCTTACAGTAATGATACAGTACAGGGTGTAGATAGCCAAGGACGATAAGGAATCATGTTACTAATTAAGTAAACCCTTCCAGAGACCTGTAGGACAGCAAGAGGCCACAGACCAAGGGCAGGGGAAGCCGGACGGAAGCACTGGCAGCTCCTCAGTGAGGGAGAGGAGGGGACTTGCGCAGCAAGGCAGGGACTGCCAGAGCCCCACTCAGGACAGGGTCCCCTCCAAGGGCTGTGAGCAGCGCCATGGCACTTGCAGAGGTAGAAGCAAAGCTTGCTGGCAGCCTGAAGAGGACCCGCTCCAAGGTCCCCTTGTCAGGGCCGCATGCGGACCAGAGGTGAGTGAGGCATGGGTCAGGCCCACCCGGGAGGCTATGAAGACAGCTCAGCTGTGAGGCGCTGCTGACATCCTTCTCCACATGGCCTGGAGCTGAGGAGTGAGAGCTGCAGTACAGAGCAGTCACACACGCCACGGAGGTAAGGGCTGGAAAGGCACTCAAGCCATCGTTCTGCTTTGCAGAGGCCTGGGCACGGCTGCAGTCGCCGCATCAGGAGGATGCAGATTCCCACCCTGAGGAGGGACATGGGGGCCCTTGTAGATCCAGAGGAAACTCCCTCCACCCAGGGGAGCAGGAATGACACCACCATAGCCACACAGGGAGAGCAGAGGAGGCCTGGGCGCAGGGCAGACAGGGCCCTAGCGTGGAGCGCTGCAGTCTGGGCACATGCTGGTGAACACCCCAGATGATGCAGGAGCTCCCGAGGGCACAAAGCTGGAGGCAGCAGCGTTCCTGGGAGAGACGATTACATTCTGAACTGGGTACAGGTGGAAGCAAAGGGCTGGACAGGGCCACAGCGCAAGGGCAGTACCAGGACCCACTGTGCAATGCAGGAGGGAGTGGCTTTCGAGGAAGCAGGGGGAGCAGGTGCCCCAGGAGGGGACATTTCCATCTGGAGGCCTGATGTCAGGAGCAGGGAGACGTCCATGGTCAGGCTGGAGACCACCTCTGCCAGGAGGCAAGAAAGCCAGGGAAGAGGGCCAGGGGGGCCGGTGATGCACCCAGGAGGACAGGGGCTGGGCAGGAAGACACAACGGGGAGGGCTATTGGACAGAGAGGGACAAGGAGATGGGCCATGGCGGGCAGTGCTCTGAGCAAACAGCCTGAGCGGATGGCAGGACAGGCAGGCGGCGCCGTCAGAAAGGCTGGGCCGAAGCAGAGGTCGGGTGCTGTGCCTGACGAGACCCAGCAGCGTGGGTGGCCAGGCCAGGGGCAAAGGGGCAGGGACAAAGCGGACACAAATCCGCAGAGGTGGAAAACAAACAAACACCAATGATGTCTCCACTGAGGTCTGTCCCCTCCAGGCGCGGGTTGACATTGAGCCCTGTGATGAGACATTAGGAGTCAGGACCTTGGAGAGGAGACTGGGCCTGCACAGTCCTGCAAGGCTGCATTCTGCCCGGGATCAGTGGATTCAGGCACTGTGGGTGATCTCAGAGGAGTGGCTATCAAAGCCGGTCAGGCCCGATCTTGTGATGCCACAGCTGCCACTGCTGTGAAACGACCAGCAAGGCCATCATCAGCTGCTTCCTAAACTCACCTGGGCTGTGGCGTCGTGTTATTAGCAGCAGAAAACACCTTAAAACAATCACAAAGCATTCTTTACACGAAAGACACAGTCAGTGGGTTGACTCTTGGAGTTAAATATGGATCTGATTTTTAAAATTATGTCAATGCTATTTACACTTAAAATCAGGAGTGCTGGCACACACCTATAATCCCAGCACTCTGGGAGGCTGCACCAGGAAGATCACAAATTCAAGCCCAGCCTGGGCAACTCAGTAACACAATGAGACCATAATGTCATAAAAAATAAAAGGGCTGTGAATGTAGCTCATTATGAAGGCATTGGCTTCGAAAAAGGAGGCAAAGAAAACTGCAGACATGGAGAGCAAGGTGTCTTCAATGTCACAGACAGAATTCTGAATGAGAAATATTAAATGACTCGTGGACCCCTTGTTCATTGACAGTCCCCAGTGATAACACACAGCCATCCCATTTCACAAACCAAGTCACATTACTCGGTCACTGTGAGAACTCGGAGGAGAGCAGCCAGGAGGGAAGGCAGGGGGACACGTTAATAGCCACTCATCCTCGAGGTCGAACAGGGGTATTCATTACTTTAATAACAGAATGAGCCAGGCTGAACTGTCTGTTTCAGAGCAGATGGATATTTTCACTAACCCATGATGATCGCAGGCCCTTCTGTCTGCCCTGCTCTCAGCCCCACGTCCATGACCAGCTTCCTCAAGAGTTCTTGCCTCCTCCGTCCCCTCCCCGGGGTCCCTTCTGTCAGCCCTGCCTTCCAGTCCTCAGCAGGTACATTGGCTTCCTCCTCCCCTCAGTACCACCAAACCTCTCTTCCCTTCACATCTGTCTTCTCAACAGGCTGGCCGCTGCTGCCCCTGCTCCACATCCCCTGTCCCTCGTCCCCAAGCCACCAGAGACCTCTTCATCCTCCTCTCTGGCCTCTGTCTGGCTCCTCCTTGGTATCCATAACACCAGAGGCCACTGGTTCCTGTGCACTGCAACAAACCAGTAACACAGCACATGAGCTTCTCTCGAAAGACTGCCTAACATTTACAGCAGAGGCAACAGCTCTCTGACCTTGGAGCACCCAGGCCGCCTCTGCTCACAACTCAGAGTGTCTGGTCTGGACCAGGGCCACCGGGCCCCATCTCCATGGAGACCAGCTCTTTGCAGTCTACCAGAGTGTGGCCGTGGAAGGTGGCTGGTGCCCACAGTTGAATGTGTGTGTCTCCCCCAAATCCAGACATTGAAATCCCAACCCCCAGTGCTGGTATGAAGACCTGGGGCCTCAGGGAGGTGACTTGGTGACAGGAGAGCAGAATCATGCACATTATCAGTGTGTCCTTATAAAGGAGACTCACGGGGGCTTGTTCACCCTCCTACCATGAGGGCAAAGTAAGAAAGTGCTGCCTGTGAGCCAGCAAGTGGACCCCACTGGGCACACAGCAGCTGACACCTTGCCCTGGCCCTTCTGGCCTCCAGAGCTGTGAGAAATCAATTCCTGTGGCATGTAAGTCCCCCACTTTCTCGGGGGTCCTTACCGCAGCCCACACGCACTGAGGCATTCTCAGCCTGGGGTGCTGGCAGGAGATGCCTGAAGGCCAACAGATCCCCAGCAGGAGGGCACAGAACTGAGATAGAACCTGAGGCTCTTGGCGGTATGAAGGGATGGCACAGTGCTGGGGAAGTGGCCCTGCCAAGGGGTGCATAATAATCCTAGCAGAGTCTGGCTTAAACCCACAAAAGACGTTGAGTTCTGAGAATAGGAGGGTCATACTGGAAACTGCCATTAACAGTTAACAAACTAAAGCTCAGCTGCTCAAAAGGTTGGAAACTTTTCCCTGAAATAGCTCAAATCAAAAATGCTTCTTCAAATAATGGCAGTAAGAATTCAGCAGATCAAATGAATGGGTACAGCCAACGCTGCACGAGAAGCAAATTCCCAGCCAGAAGCTCCTCATAACACAGGAGGAAAGCAAGTGAAGTGGACGCTCACATCGGGAAGACCAAGGCGAGGCCAGAATGAACCTAATGCAAATAAGGTAGTAAAAATAACCTGAAAAGTGGGATCCTTGTTATAAAAAGTTACACACATGTCACAAGACAAGCAGTGGTCACCAAAATATTAGTGGTGGCCATGTGAGCTTCTAGTGCTGCTATATTTATAGATACATGAAATATATAAGGTAATAAATTTTATATACAGCACAGCACCTTCCAGTCTTTCTCCAACTCTGATCTTCGGTCTCCTCCTTCCATTCTAAAGGATCTCTGCAGTGTCACTGGGCCTACAGGTAACCCAGGAGCATCCACTTATTTTACAGCCAGCTAATTAGGAACTTTCACTCCACCTGCATCACTGCCTCCCCTCACCACGAATGGAGCAAGGGCACAGGTCTGAGGTGAGACCTGAACATCCCTGGCAGCACAGCTGTGCTTCCCCCATGGTTCTCTCAATACGCACAGTGACTCGCCTGCTTGCTTTTCCCTTTCTGCTTTTCTACACCACTTGACATTGTTAGCTGATACCAAGCAATTCTTACATATCTGAAAAACAACATTTAATGCTGAACATAGTGGGAAACTAAAGCATCCTCGCGCTGTACGGTCCCTGTCGCCGTGGTGACTGGGCTTGGTCTTTCATCCTCAACCCGAGTGCGGCCTGAAGAGGACAGGATGAGCTCTCGCTTCTGCAGTCTCGCTCTGAGCACACAGGCATCAGCATGCAGGGCTTTAGAAAATGTTCCTCGAACTCAGGACAAATCCCTTTAAAAAGAGGCCCTGGTCCCGGAGCAATGATGTGTGCACTCAAAAATGTTCTTCAAAGCAGAGATACAAACAAACAACAGTATTTAGGAACCCTCAAACATACAAGCTAACTCGGAAAGAGTCTGGGAAGTACAAGCCAGCAGATGGATAAAACATTACTGTTCCAGCCTGGAGAAGACTGCTAGAAGTCAGAGAGGCCTCATGGCCAGGCAAGAGCGCACTCCCCACAGGCTGAGCTCGAGCTGTTCGCACAGCCTCCCCAGGCTGCAGCCAGCTGCTAGCGAGATCCTGTCTGGAGAAGACCTAGAGCCTCACCCTGTCCAGCCAGACACCCAATTCTCACTGCAGTGACCGTGGGTGGAGTGTCTGGGGACCTCACCTGCTGCTGCCCCAGCAATAACCTCAGGAGGCAGAGGCTAAGGCTCAGTGGCCAATATGGCCTCACCAGCCTGAGCCTCTTGGACTGAAGGAGACTTGCTGAGGGCTTTGTAAAAATGCATGTTTTTAATTGCTAAGTAATAAGTACATACACTTTGGGGTGCAGTGCACAGTTTTCATCTCTGTGCTCACCAGAGAGATGTGGTCAGACTAATAAGAGAGAGATGTAGTCGGACTGATAAGCACATTCACCATCTCACGGATGATATTCTTTTAGGCCAATCTCTGTGCTGTCACTTCCAAGCTATGTGGCCTCTGTCAGGCTCTTTCTTTTACCTATAAAATGGCACTGTAGAGTCACAGGTCACTTAATTGTGCTGTAACAGAAAATGCACCCCCAGCCAGTACACTTCAGTTTCTTAGTTGCCCAGGTAACATTTCCTGTTCCAGTTCTAGTTGCTTCTGTCTCCTGGAAATGGCTGGTCACTATGATGCACATTGTATAAACCAGTCTCCAGTTGACAAGCCATTCTGCCTCTGTACTTCCTGCTTGCTTATCTCGTATGAGCCCTAGACCACCAGAGATCAGGCCTGACAGAATGATTCTGATCAGTGCACTGTCAATGTAAATAAATCTACCTCATAATCCTGGGTGTTGTTTTGGTGTTTCTGCCTGCTGGGGCATCAGGACACATGCTGAGAAATGTATCAAGTGATGTTACTGTACAAACATCGTCGGGTGTACGTACACAGACCAAGACAGCTATGAGATCACTCGGTCGTACAACTTTACAGGCTATCGTACATGCAGGCTGTTCTTGGTCAAAACTGCAGCATGTGAGGCATGAGTGTACGCACAGTTTTCTGTATAGATTATACTACAAACCACTTCTCAAACTTGCAAAGGAAACCTCAAGTAACACCACAGATAAAATTCTATTTTCCTGACAGTCTCTTCTTGTACCAATACTAAACTGTGCTTATTATTAAGAGCTTCACAGCTCCAACATCTAACATATTAGATACTTTGAAGCTGTGCTATCCAAAACAGTACTAGCTTTGAGTCACTGGAGGTCATTAAGCATTAGAAATGTAAGTGGTTTGAATTAAGAGGCATTCTGTGTGTAAAATACACACCAGATTTCAAAGATTTAGTACCAGAAACAAAACAAATCAAAGAAAGATTGTACAATACCTCACAGATAATTGTGAAGTATTGGTAACAGGTGGAAATAATAACATTTCGATGTATGAGGCAGCACGCAACAGTATCACCCACTTTATAGAGCTGTCAAAGGATTAAAAAGATGAAGAAGGTAAAGTGGGTGAGCTTGGGACCTTTATTTCCCCTGGGCAGATTGGGAAGCAGAGACTCAAAAACTCAGGGCCACACCTGAGGACCAGATGGCCCAGCTCTGCTGGTCCCGAGGCTAGGGCTCTCCATGGCCGACCCAGGGGTGGCAGAGTCCCCACCACCTTCTCCTGGTGCACAGCACTGGGAGGAAGCAGTGCAGGCCTCTTGCGCTATGCCGTGCAGCATCAGCCACTGAGGGAATGAGACAGTCAAGTACCTCTGTCACGGGTGCACCAGGTTTGACAATGCTAAGTCTGCATCTGCTGCACGGCTTGCAGCCAACCCAACCTCCAGGAGAGGAACACAACTTTCAACAGGCTCGTGCCCCTACCCTGTGGCCCTCTGCAGTGATGGCCCACCCAGTGCAGCTTTTCAAGAAAGGCAGTGGGGGTGCAGGTGCCCTTGCTCCCTGCAAGCTGCAGGGTGAGTGGACAGGCAGCCCACAGTTTGGGAGAAGGCAGGCAGCACGCCTGGCCCATGGGCACCCTTCCAAGGTGCTCCTGAGGCTCCAAAGGCAAAGGCTCACTGCAGGGGAATCTGCAAAGTTTCAGGACGGGAAGCACAGAGGGAACAGGGCCAGGGTCTGGGCTGCTGCAACGTCAGCTTCCCCTGCTGCTGCACTGTTGAAAATGGAGGAGGGGTGAGCACAGGGCACCCCAAGCTGAGATACCAAGATTCGCAGCAAAGACAAAGCTGCATTTTACTGTGTCCTCTGAGCGAGGAAGGAGCCCTCAGGATGAGCGGTTCGGCCCCCCAAGCTCTACCTTGCTGGCAACTCCACGCAGCCCCAGCAGGCAGAAACGCCAAAACAACACCCAGGATTATGAGGTAGATTTATTTACATTGACAGTGCACTGATCAGAATCATTCTGTCAGGCCTGATCTCTGGTGGTCTAGGGCTCATACGAGATAAGCAAGCAGGAAGTACAGCCTGCATGTACGATAGCCTGTGCAAGGGCACCTGAACCCCCACTGCCTTTCTTGAAAAGCTGCACTGGGTGGGCCATCACTGCAGAGGGCCACAGGGTAGGGCCAGTGTGACTGGGGTGTGAAGGCCGGCAGTGGACAGGTGGGGAGGCACGAAGTCGGAGAAGTGCGTGGGAACAGCCCCTTCTGCTGTGACTGAGCATTCAGATTTTGTCTCCTATGCCATGGGAAGCCCCTGGAGGACCCTCGACAGGGCTGATGAGACCTGACTCCCATCTTCACTGCAGGGGCGAAGACTGAAGCAGGTCTCCCTCTCCTCCCTCTGTGGATTGCCGTGGTCAGGTGGAATCCAGCTATGCCTGTATTTGCGCTGTTGCCCGGGATGGTTTGAGTGTGTCCCCCGTGGGCTATACAAAGAAATTTAATCTCCACTGCGAGTTATTAAGAGGGCGGAAACTTGATCTAACTTTGATGTTTATGGATGAGGTCTTTATCAGGCAATTAGGATTAGAGAAGGTCATCAGGACAAAGTCTCTATAATTGAACCCTACTTGTGTTACAAAAGAGGAATGGAGATCAGAAGACACACATGGGTGTGTACACACACACATACACACATGCTCCCCATCTCTCTCCCTGTGATGCCTTGTGCAGCCACAAGACTCTGCCTCTAGATGCTGTCCCCTGACCTTGGGCTGATCCATGGGTCAAAGGAAACCTCTCTTTAGAATTATGCAGTCTTTTGTATTGTGTTACTACCAACAAAAACCAGACCACGACACTATCCCACATGTAACAGCCTTGCCCACAAGAGTGAGGAACCAGTTCCACGTAAGATACTGTGATACATGCTGCCTCTAATGCCCTCTACAAGCAGCCAGATGATGTGGGTTGTGTCAGAGACTCTGAGAAGCTGAGGGAAGAAGAGCAGAACCTGAAGTAACACTCAACTAGCAGCAAGTTTACCAACCCTTTTACTACCCAGTCTCCTCAGTTTAGGTATAATACAGTTCAAACCACAGAAGCAGGCCCTGGGTCAGACAGGGAGCTGTCAGGAGACTCTTGTTGTGGTTTGTGGAAGGGGAAGCACAGAATGGCAGGGAGGCAGGGAGGCATATTAAGTTAGCTCCTTATTACTATAACAAATCCCTGAATAACCAACTGAGAAAGAAAGGTTTACTCTGGCTTAGTCTTGGAGGTTTCAGGCCATGGTAGTTTGGCCATTGCTTTTGGTGCTGTGACAAGGCATCATATCATGGTGGCTGGGTATGGTAAGGCAAAGCCACTTACCTAATGGCCAGGACATTAAAAAAAGAAGAGGTCAGGTCAAGGGCGCACTCCCCCAGTGATCTAAAGACTGCCCAGAGGCCCCACCTCGGAAGGCCCCACAGCCTGTCTACAGCACCACACTAGAGACTATGCAGACCAAAACTGCAGCAACACCCACTTTTCCCTTTCTCTTTTCTCCATTTGCTTACCCTACAGCCCATGGCTGCCCACAGGAACCAAGAACTTTGAAGGAGAGGATTCTGACTCCCCAACCAGAGGAGCTACGGCCTCAGGTGGGTGGAGTAAAACCCCACTTCTTTTACTCTTCTCTATCTGCCCAGGAGGGTAATAGGCAAAAGATCAGGGAAAATAGAACTTCAACTTTCTGGCAGAGAACCTGGACAGGGAGGCTTCTGTTCCAGGAAACTGGAAAGTACTAAGAGATGGCAGAAACAGTGAAGCCTGGAAAACTGGTCTCAGAAATGTTAATAATCTCTGGGTTCACCCCTGCACTGCTCACATATGGATCTGGCCCTATAGCACACTGTAGGCCCTGGAAGTGACTTACATGTAGACCAGTGCCCAGGCCCCAGACTTGTCCTTGGGTGGTGCATACCTGGGACTGACCCAAGTACCACTGAAAAACTGGATGGAACATTGGAACCACAATCCATTAGCATGTGGGAACTGGCAGCCTAACCTGACAGAATCAATGATCTAAAGAGACAAAAAAAATCAACCTCCTCCATAGCATGTAAACAGGATCCAAAACTCCAGGGTACTATCAAAATGTTTAGGATATACCAAAATTACCCAGTTCTGCAGTTTGGATCCTGACTATCCCCCATGGGCCCGCGGATCCAAGGCTTTGTCCCAGCCTATAGTACTAATGGAAGGTGCTGGAACCTTTAAGAGGTTGAGCCTTGTGGGAGGAAGTGATGTCACTGGGGGTATGGCCTTGAACAGGATACTGGAAATCTGCCTCCTTCCCTTCACTCCTTTAGCTTTATGGATGCCATGACACCAGAAGCATCCTCTACAGTTAATTCCCTGCCATAGCGTGAGGATAAGCAACCCCAGGAAGTAACTTTTCCTCCTTGTGATTTGATTATCTCAGGTATTTTGTCATAGTCTCAGAAAGCTGACTAACAGGCCTCGCAATGAATAACCAGGAAAATCTCCACTCCTCCAAGAAAAGGCAGTCAATAGATATCAAGGCCAAGATAGCACATATGTTGGAATTATCTGATTATTTTTAAGCAGCTAGTATTAAAAAAAACTCAAAAAATAAGAAGAGAAATTCTTGCTACAATGGAAAGACAGTCTCAGCAAGAAATACAAGACATTTTTCAAAATAAGCAAATGTAAACTTTAGAATTTAAAAAGACAGCATCAGAAAGTTTCAAAACTCACCACAGCCTTAGTAGTAGAACAAAGATGGCAGACGAATGGGTTTGTGCCAGACAGCAGATCCATACACATTATCCAATTTGAATCACAGAGAGTGAAAACATGTTTGGTGAAAATACTAAAAGGTCTAACAGTGAAGTTCCAAAAGAAGAGGATGCATTATGGAACAAATATATAAATAAATAATGGCTGAAAACCTCCCACGTTCTGCGAAAGACTCGATCCTACAGATCAAACAGCACAGCAAACCTCTAATGAAATAAATTTTTAAAAACTTCTCCCACATGTTATCACCAAACTGCTAAAAACTATGGACAAAACAATATTGAAAGTCATTGGGAACAAACTGCATTACTTCTAGGGGAACAGTGATTCCCATAACTGCGGATTAAAGCTGTAGAGTCCAAGGAATTGAAAAACATGTTGTTATGCTGAAAGAAATGAAATGTCTACCCAGAATTTCATTTCCAGCAAAAATATCCTTCAAGAATCAGAAACATTACACATTGTATACATGTCTAGAATTATCACATTACATCTCATAAATATGTACAATTATTATGAGTCAATAAAAAAGAATAAAGGAAAGAAAAATTGTAGAGACATAAAAATAGGTGAGCAAAAGCGAAGAATGTATTTCCAAGCCAGGCATGGTGGCTTACACTTCTAATCCCAACACATGGGAGGCTGAGGCAGGAGGATCTTTGTGAGTTCAAGATCAACCTGGGCTACAAAGTGAGCTCAAGACCAGCTTCAACTGCATAGTAAGACCCTGTCTCAAAAGGACCAAAAAAAAAGTTGTTTTTTTTTTTTTTTCCAGCAGACTTACCCTAGCTTTGCTTGCTAAGCAAAGTTCCTCAGAAGGACAGTGGTAATAGGACATTTTGAACATCAGGACCAATGCAAGAGTGACAGAAATAGTATATATCTGGAAAAATATGATAGATTAGCTTGTGAGTACTTCAAAACAATGAAGAATAATAACATTGTCTGATGGTGTTTCCAATGATATGAGTGTATAAATGTCAACTACAATCCAAAGGGAGAGAGGAAAGGGACCACATGAGGGTAAGGGCTCACCTTTCAATTTGAAGTGGTGAGATCCTAACTCTAAGTAGACCAAAACAACAAGTATGTTTATTTTAGTCCATGGAGCAACCACTAAGAACACTACCCAAAGACATACAGTCACACAATAGGTAAAATTAAATGGAATACCAGAAAATATTCAAATAGTTGGAGATAGAAGAACAAAATAAACCCAAAGAAGTAAAAGTAACAAAAAATGAGCATAAAAAATCAGTGAAACCAAGGACAAAAAATACCAGAGAAAGAACAATGAGTCCAAAAGTTTGCTCTTTGTAAAGATCCATAAGATTGATAAATCTCCAGTGAAACAGAAGAAAAATAGGAAAAGAAAAAGAACATGAGAATTTTTAAAAATCATTCACAGGCATTAAAAATACAAGGGAACATTACAGACAGCTCCACAACTTCAACAACTATGATGCAATGCATAATTTCCTACAGAATGAGGAACTACTAAAATTCAAGATGAAACAGATTGCTAGAAAAGTCCCAACAACTATTAAAGAACTTGAGTTCATAGTTTAAAAGCTTCCTCCCCAAATCTCCAAGCCCAGATAGTTTTACTGTAAAATTCTACTAAATACTTAAGGAAGAAAGGACACCAGCTCTACACATTATCTTTTAGAAGCCAAAAGAGGAGGAAGTACTTCCCAATTCACTTTATGAGGTCAAAATTACCCTGATACTAAAACTAAACATAGATACAAATAACTGGAGAAAAATCAACTTAGAAACCAATATCTCTCATGAACGTAGAAAAAACAAAAGATTGGCAAATCTAATGTAGCAACACCTAAATAAAGAACAATGTGCTGCAAACAAGTCAAACTCATCCTGAAAACACAGACTGGACAATGCTCAAAGACCTGCGTGCCCCACCATATTAACAGGCTGAGGAAGAAACAAACACATGGTCACATCAAAGGATGCAGAAAAGTTCAATATTCATTCATAAGTCAAAACAAGACTCTCAGCTACTTAATACAAAGAAGAATTTCCTCAACCTGATAAAGAGCATCTACAAAGAGAACAACTAAAAACTAAAGTTAATCTAATCCTATCATAAAAATGACTTTTACCCCAAGATTATGTACATTCCCACCATTATTCAGCCATGCACTGAAAACCTTAGGTAGTTCAAAAGCAAAAAAGTAATAAGTAGAAGGCATATGGATTAGAAAGTGAGAAATTTAAGGCTGTCACTGTTCATGGGCAACCTGATTGTCCTATGTAGATAATTCCCAAAAAAGACCTAAAAAACACTCAAAACAGAAGAGAAACTCTTGCCACAGTGGAAAGATAGTCTCAGCAAGGAACTTCTAGAGCTAATAAATGAGTTTAGTAAGGTCAGAGGACACAAAGCCAAAACACAGAAATCAATCATGTTTTTATATTCTGGCAATGAACTCTTAGAAACTGAAATAAACTTCTAAATTATTTCCAAAACTGAAAGAAAAACAACTAATTGGATATAAAACTAAAAACCATGCAGGACTTGTATGTGAAAAACTACAAAACTCCAATAAAGAAAATCTAAATAAATGGAATTATACTAGGTTCATGGATTGAAAGAACATTTTAAAAATATGTCTTCCACAAGTTTTTATATAGACATAAGACAAGTCTAATCAAAGCAAGAGTGGGATTCTTTTTTTTTTTTTTTTTTTTTTTTTGTCTTTTTGAGACAGGGTCTCACTATGCAGTTCAGGCTAGCCTTGAGCTCACTTTGTAGCTCAAGCTGGACTAAAAAACACAATGATCCTCCTGCCTCAGCCTTCCGAATGCGGGGATTACAGGCATGCGCCACCATGCCTGGAAAGATTTTTTATAAAGACAGACAAAATGATTCCAGGATGTACATGAAACGGAACTAGCACCACTAGAATGATTTTAAGAAGGAAGAAGGAAGAAGGAAGCAGTGGGAATTCCATCTGGTACCAGCACCTAATATACAGCTATGGTACTTGAGACAGTGCGACCTTGGCACAGAGATGAAGGGAGCTGAGAATGATGGGACCATGAGGACACATCCGTGTGTCTCCCTAGTGTGTGTACCCAAGACAGATGCGGCTGCAATCACAGGGTGACACGCAGCCTTACTGGGAGTGGCCACAGTGGACACACCTGAGGCTGGCCCTGGAATCCCCCCATACTTGCTCTCTGGCTTTCCAAGCGTGGTCCTAAGTACAGGAGGGAGGACAGGGGCGAAGTCACAAGTGCCCCTGTGAACCTGCCTGGGAGCTTCCTGGGCGCCCAAGAGAGAGACATGGAGGCTGCAATGTCTGGAAAGCACAACCAGGCTCCCCGGCCTCTGCCCAGGGAGCCCCATCACACTCCCCACCCCTCCACACGACCCTTCTCTCCAAGGACAAAACCTCAGGCCTAGACGGTAACAGAGGACAGAGGGCGGTGCAGGGAGCGCTGGAGACTGGAGGAGAGCTCGCTGGCATGGTGCCCCCCACGGCCCTGAGTCCCAGGCACAGAGAAGCTGAACACACAACATGTCCGATCACTCAGAGCGCCCACACCCCTGCCTGATAGCCCCACTCTGCAGATGCCACATCCACCACCACCACTGCAGAGCACTCAGAAGCAGACTCACTGAGCTTTGCTTTCAGGGACAGGCACTGGAAATGGCCCGGGCACCAGGCCAGAGGGGAGTGCTCAGCAGTCCTTGGGTCTCCACACAGTGTGCCGGGGGAGGGATCATGCATGAGCCCAGGGCCTGCACACCAACACAGCTAGAATTCTGGGATATATTTTGAGTGAAAATGCAAATTATAGGATGATAATTACAGTTTGTGTTTCAAACAAATATATGCAACATTCTTTGAAGAGAAGAATACACAAACAGAACTCTCTGCTTTCTCTAAGTACATTTAAGCCCATGCAAACACACAGAAAATGGGCTAGAAGGGTGTTTTCAAATGTCACCATTCTCACAGGGGAAAAGGAGCTGGCGGAGCCTGGGTCGGGCCCCCAGGGGTTCCCCTTGTCTGCACGGCTTCAAGTTTTACAAGAAGAACATATTCAAATGACTTGGGTGATTAAAATAGAATGAAAGTAGATGAATTTGTTGAAATTAGATATTTTTTCAAAAGAGAAAAATCTGCTGTGAAAGCTTCAAGGCTGATCCTAAGCCCAGGGGCCCCCTGGGTGAGGCTTGAAGAGAGACGGGCAGAGAGGGCTTGGGAAGCAGCCAGCCGGGCCCACACGGGACCAGGGCCTGGCTGGGTCTCAGGAAGACGCAAGGCTGCTGGAGCACAGGACGAGAGAGCAGGGCTCAGAGGTGCTGTCCTACTTCAGCCACGGCGCAACTGGGAGTGAGCACACACACACAGTCCCACTCGTGCACACATTCACACACTCACATAGATGCACACAAACGTCCTACAGGCCACTCACTAACTACCCTGGAGTGCTATGGCTCTTAAGCTGGAAGGCCTCACCCACTAGGGCCCATGTACTTTCCAACTACCCTGGGCACCACCTCACATGCCACTCAAATCCACAGACACGTGGGCATCACGATGGCTTGAATATGTCCCCCAAAAGCCCACATGTTGGAAACTTAGTCCCCAGGCCCATGTGTTATGGGTGTTTGGAGGTGGAGTCTTTCGGTGGTAATCGGGTTAAAGCAGGGGGCCCGGGCCGCCATGATGGTAATCGGGTTAAAGCAGGAGGGCTGGTCTGCATGATGGTATTCCTGAAAGGCAGGAGTGACCCAACCTAGCCTGCTTGCTCTGCCTTGCTGTGAGATGCACTATGCCATGCGAAGGTGCCCTCACCAGCTGCCAAACAGATGCCAATGCCATGCTGGTGGATTTCCCAACCTCCAGAAGTGTGAGCTGAACAAACCTCTATGCTTGATCCATTACCTGGCCTCACATATTTTATTATAGAAACAGAAAACAGACAACACAGAGAAATGCCATATGATCACAATGCCACTTAAACACACACATACAAACATGGAGACAGAGACTCACACTCATACATACATCACTGACACAAAACACACTGAAAGACAGTCACATTGACATACATATGCAAATATAGAACTTACACACACCACTTAACCACACACACAAATGTACACTCACACCCATTACTCAAATGTACACTGTTATCATTTACATCTAGATATGCACAAAAGCCTCATGTGCTCCTAGGTGGGACTTTTTGGAGGTGACTAGATCACGTACTGTGTGTCACTGTATTAGTCCACTGACAGGTTTACAGCAGGGTGTGATGGGAGGTGAAGCCTGCTGGGAAGATGTGGCCACTGGCTGTGGCCTGGAACAATAATCTCCCTCCTCCTCCCTTGATCCCACTCTGCTTCCTGCTGCCCTGCCATGGACTGTCTCTCCTCTGCCATCCACCTGCCTTGGAGCCAACTATAAACTGAGACCTCTACAAACTGTGAACCAAAATAAATCTTTCCTCCTTTAACTTGTCCATGTCAGGTACATTTTCCCAGCAACAAAAAAGTAACTAAGACACTCTCACAGACACACAAGCACACATTTGCACACCCCTCAAACATACACAGACTCACAGGACACACATTCACACTCACTTGCACACACACATACACAGCACTCAGCACAGACCCTGGGGGTCAGGGCAGCCTGTGAGCAGGAAGAGGCCCAAAGCCTGTGTTCAAGGAGAAGGCAGCTGCTTGGAGAAGATGAAGCTCTAACCTGCCTAGGGGAAGGCAAGGCCCTGCTTCATCTGCCAACCTGGCTAGGACTTGAGTCTCCAGCACCCGGCCTGGTGCAGCAGAGAGCCCGCCGGAAGAAAGCAGAGCAGTAAGGCCATCAAGCACCAAGTACTACAGAGGCACAGAGGATCTGGCCTTAGCCCAGCGCAAGGCCCAGCAGGAGCCATGGCCTGAGATTGCACCAGTGTATTCCAGCAAGACCCCAAAGGAAATCAGAGATCAGCTGGCTGCTGGTGGGGATGGGACAAGGGGTCTAACCAGACATCCCAGCCATGGCTATGATGGCTTCAGCAGGTAAATCCCAAGCCTCAGACCTGGGGACAAGCCCTGCATAGGGCACCTCCACTGCCTCACTGGTCCAGCCCATTTGTCCCTACCCTACTGTGTGCTGCCCTCCACCAAAGTTCAGCCTGCAGAGCCACAGGGCCTGAGCTTCACATAGAGTCCACCACCTCCTGGGCTCCGGCCCCATCCAGAAACGGGTGGGCCCTGCTCACCAGCAAGGACCACACTTCAGCACAGAGAACTCTACCTGAGAGTCTCCAGCCACCTGGACAGAGGGCTCTCACTTCGCAGGGGCTTCCCAGGCCAGGCTGCACCATCTGCTGACAAAATGTTCAGCGTGCCAGGCTGGCAGCCGGGCAAACCGAGCCTGATGACCTCCTTCTCTGTTCTCCGCATGGTTGCGCAGGAGAATCTCTGAAACACGAATCAGACCTGTCACCCGCCTGTCCAGGGCCCTCTGGCAGCGTCCCACGTGATTGCCTTCGTCATTCCGACTGCTCTTCCTCCGAGCTCCAGCACGAAGGTCTTCCTTCTGTCCTTCTCACTCTTCAGCTCGGTCCCCTCGGGGCCTCCGCGCCTGCTGTAGCTTCCACCTAGAACAACTTCTCCCAGAAATCCAGGTCTCCCCACAGACGTCTCCTCCTCAGAGGACCTTGGCATTTAAGTGTCCCTTCCTCATCGCATGCCTCCCTGCCATCCTGCTCCATTTTTCACAGCACTGGCCCCCAGCTCCATTTTTTGCAGCACCGGCCCCCAGTTGTGGGGGGTCCTTTATGGGGTCGCTGCTGGCCCTGACCAGAAAGAGAGCAGAGTTTTCCTTGCTGGGTCCACAGCCCCCTGTGGAGTGTAAAACTCATGCTGGGGTGTAACCTTCATTGTTAAGAGGGTGTAATCTTATCTCAACTGTGATGTTTAAAGGTGGGACCTTTGGGAGGTGGTAGGATAAGACAGGGTCATCAGGATGGAGCCCCTGGATCAAATCCTGGTAGCTTTATAAGAAGAAGTAGAGAAGACATGCATGCATGCACACACACACGTACCCTGTCTCCCACCAGGCACTGCCTGTGCCACCTTGGGGTGCTGCCAGTGAGGCCATCTCCAGGTACTGCCTTTGACCTTGCACCTCCAGAACCCGCAGCCAAAATACCACCTCCTCGTCCTCTATAACTCACAACCTATGGTACTGGCTAATCAGCAACAGGAAATGAACAGGCCCCCCCTCTGCCCAGTGCCAGCACCCAGCAGGCACTCGACAGTACAGGAAAGTGGTTTTATCTTCACGGCCTCCACCCGCTTCTTCAGGCTATTGCCCAGGTTGCTGATAGACACAGGGGCCAAGTTCACCACCTTCTGAGGAAGAGCAGGGCACAGCAAGCTTCACACCAAGAACTCCCCAGCCACTAAGCATTTGAGTTGCCACTTAGAGGTGGGAAGAGAGGCACCAGGAGTGTCTGACACGATCGTTCTCACAGCAGGAGGCTGTTCAGGGTTGTCGGGAGCCACCAGGGCCATCTGACAGATGACCGCCTCAGGGATCCGCAGAACTAGGCAGCACCAAGAGAGAGCGCTCAGAAGGCCAGCTGGTAAGGCCGGCGCGCCAGCTGGAGGAGGACCTGTGAAGCTCTGCAGGCAGGCACGGGGCAGGCAGGGGCAGCCTCCACCACAGCTCTCACAGCAAAGGTGCAGGTGGGCCCAGGGCCGCAGGGATTCCTCAGCAGGTCCTCACAGTACACACTTTTGTTATTTTTCTAGGTAAAAACTGTAGAAGGAATCCTTCCCTCCCCCGCTTTTTAGCTTCTTTTTTCTAAAAGCTTTTTAAAATTCCTCATCCCATTTTCATTTACTTTAAAAAAGTATACATAGTAAAAACTTCCGTTGTACAGTTCTGAGTTTTAACAGATGCACAGTGGTGTGATGGTTATCACAGTCACGAGGCAAGAGCCCCTTACCTTGTATTTGCAAAATACTTTCTCCCCCAAATGGTGCCCAAGTGCATAGAGGAGGGGGTCGGGCCCTGAGAGCCTCAGAGGTGGGCCCTGGGGTGCTCGCCACTCAGGGACTCCGCCCCTTTTCCACCTCCTTGGGCCTGCAGTGCTGCCCCAGGGCTTAGGGTGCAGCTCATCTGTCCAGAGGGTAGCACCCACTGGAAGTCCTAGGGGCACCAGTCCTGGTCTTTAACTCTCCCCTCAGCCATCCTTCTAGGAGCACAGGTGAGGCTCTGGGCCAAGCGAGAGACTGGGGGTGCGGGGCAGGCTGTAGCCCTGGCTGTCGACCACTCCAGCATCTCCGCCATCTTCTGGTTGTGCACAAGAGGAGAGGGTCCAGCCTGGCAGAGAGCACGCATGCTGATTCATTTGAAAACTCAGGTTCCCCTGCTCAAAGCCGCTCGGGGGCCAGCGTGCGTCCTAGGGCTGTGCAAGGGGAGCCCAGCCAAGTAAGCGATCCATGGAGGTGGACCAGCCACTCTCCTCCCACACCCCGTGGCCAGAGTCTTCTCTGTGGAGCACAGGGATGCTGTGCCCCTACAAAAGCCCATGCTGAAACCTGAGGCCACGGAGTGGAGGCGCTAAGAACAGCTGTGGAGCCCAGACCCAAGATGTCCCAAAGCTGCCTCCACTCAGAGGTCTGCAGACACCTGTATTCCTCCAGCAACAGAGAGCCATGCCTGGCTCTCGATCCAGGGGACCCCAGCCTGCTGAGCCAACTCTGCCCCAGCAGCACAACCTGTGGTGAAGCTCTTCCTGCTGCCTGAGCTTCACGTTCACTGGCTGCAAAAGAAGAGAAATGTCTCTGCCTTGGCCTCCTAACACTGGAAAACCAAGAAGGCCATGGCAGGGAAGCCCTGGGGACACAGGTAGGAAGGCCTCTGTCCACTTCTGGGGACAGTGACAGGACTACCAACCCAGACCTTGGCCACCTCCTGGGCATGGCAGGCACCGGCCCTACTGCACTGGCACCAGCAGCCTCCTGCCCGTGGCAGCTCAGCCCTCTCAGTCTTCACCTTCTTCCACCCTGGGCCAGAGCCAAGAAACTCCACCAGACTCCATCCACCACCGCCCCACGGAAGGGCCAGGGCTTCACTGTCTACCGTCCTCACCGCGGGAAACAAGCTTTCCAAACCATGCCCGAGCCAGATTATATAATGCAAAGATGCATATGTTTAGCAGATGTCCGCTCTGTGGAGGTCTTCCCCCAGCTGAAGAGGAAAGCCATCCCCGTCCCTCCCTCTCCACCAGGACTGGCCTCAGAGCCACCAGGAGGAGCTGGCCTTGCGGGACACTCACCTGGAAGTGCCCAGAGCTCCCTGGTTCAAACCAGGCCCCACCCGCATGCTCTCTGGAACCCAGGGCAAGGCGCCCTGAGGCTGAGGCCTGGCGATTAGCCGAAGTCAGACAGCTGTGAGCCACAGACCAAGAGTCCCAGTAACAGAGGCCTACGGGCCAAGGCCTACTTACAACAAAGAGCGTGGCTGTGGGCATTCTGTGCTTAACCAAACAGCGGGCTCCTGACCCTCTCTGTAAGCCTCACATGTACATCCTCATATAACCCAGCCTCGGGATCAGGGATACAGCTCAGCGGTGCAAGCGCCTGCCTAGCAAGCACAAGGTCCTGAGTTTGATTCCGAGTACTGCACAGGGGAGACCAGGCTCAACGAAGAACTCTGCTAAATACACTTAAGAAGAACCTGAATCTGATCACCTGGCTTGTCTTCAGCAAGAATTGTGTTAGTGAGGGTCCCCATAACCTGAGCTTTCCGCTCAGTCTTCTCCCATCTGCTGCCCCAGCCTGCTCCATGGTTCTGAACCCCCACCTGTCTGTCTGTGCTCAGAACACAGCTCCACTGCACAATCCTTTGGCTGCAGTTCTAGTATCTATAGCAGTGACCCCCAGTACAATCTGCCTTCACAGACTGTGCTTTAGCAGATGTCGCTGAATTATTTTTCTTTATGAACACGCTGATTCTGTCTGCAGAGGCGACGCTGTGGACTCGACCAGGCCACCGGCAGCACCTCGCCAGGGCAGAGCCCAACGGTCTGCTGGGGCAACCCTGAGGACTCAACCAAGTCTCTGAATGCACTATATCCAGGCAAAGCCTGGCGGTTTGCTGGGTAACCCCACTGATTTGACCAGATCCCCAATGGCCTTGAGGGCTTGTCAATACTGGCTTGACCATAGTGAACCTGGTTCCCTGCCTATCTACCGTCTTTGAGGATAGGTGCTTTTCCACCTCCTGCCACAGCAGTTTGTGTGCACACATCATTGTTACAGCATAATTTGAAGCAGCCATGTCTCTTCCCAATGTGAGAGTCCAAGGAAGTAAATAAATCAAAATGTACAGTTATTATCAGAGGGAAGATGGCTGATTAGGTGGTAGAACAACAGAGATGAGGGTGGAGAAAACTGATTAATCAAACAAGCCATCATCTGTATAACTGAATAACAAATACAAAGATAACATTATGTAATACAGCATCCAGTGCAAATTCCCTACTATCTTCTCTATAATTTGGTATTTCCTTTATTGTTTTTGTGTTATTCTGGTTTATATGTCTACATTCTTTTGTCTTTAAAAAAATAAAAAATAAAAAAGAACGTGCTGATGTGCTGGGTAAGTCAGAGAGGACAGATGTGGGGAGGAGAGAGGGGCCTGGGCCCCGCAGCCCTCCCTGAAAGTGCAAAGGTGTGACTTGGAGAAATAAAAGCCTGTCTAGCTAAGAAATGGTCCCCCAAGTATGTCCTAGGCCTCATCCCTGAATTTTGAATATTACCTGATACCATAAACAGAGACCTTACTGATGTGATTAAGTTAAAGGTCCTGAGTTGGGGCTCTTAGCCTGGATTTCAGGGCTGGCGACAGACTAGATATAGTGTCCCCACAAAAGCCCACGCTGAAAACTGTATTCCTGATTCAGTGGAGTGGAGTGGAGCCTCTGGGAGGTGACGAGCTCGTGGGGAGAAGCTCTCAGGAGCGGGCAGTGCCCTTACCAGAGAGGTCCCGGGGCGCTCTTGCTCCTGGCCAAGAAAAGGGGGGGGACCATTGAGGGGGAAGCAGACCCTCACAAGAACTGGACCCCACCAGTACCCTGTACGTGGAAGCACGAGAAATAAATTTCTGTTGTTCGTGACATGTTTCCATCACCGCCTGCGTGGAATGAGACAGGCCCTAGCGGCAATCTCATGTCTTCACAAAGGGAAGGCAGAGGAAGCGTGGACAGACAGACAGAGACAGCACAATGGAGGCAGCACAGGCTGAGCACATTCTCCTAAGGCTGAGACAGTGCAGCCACAAGCCAGGAATGCTGGCAGTCACCAGCAGCCGGAAGAGGCCAAGAGCAGCTCTCCTGGAGCCTCCAGAGGGAACTCAGCACTGCCCACACCTTGATTTGGGTGATTCAGACCAATTTCGGCCTGAGTTAGAGAGAATACATTTCAGTGATTTCAAGCCAGTGAGTTTGTTACAGTACCCAGGGGGAAGTGATCCCATCAGAAGGCAGGACAGGGGCTCAAGGTGGAGGAGCAAGATGGAGTGGACAGTGATCTAGCTCTTCACTTTCCATGGCAAGGAGTCAGGAGACACGCTGAAACCTGGCACACGGAGAAACAGCAGTAAGGAACAGTTCCCACAGAAAACAGCACAGGCTGCTGAGGACGTGGGGTGAGGGGCCCGTATAGGCACCGTGTGAGACTGTAAATGAACAGTCTCTGGAAATCAGCACACAGGGGCCTCAAAAAGTTAACACTGGAGCTACCATGTGCTACAGCTGTTTCTTAGTGTACACCCGAAGGAATTAAAGTGGGCATACTATAGGGGTAGCTGCACTCCTGTGTGTTTCACAGCACAAACCATAACAGCCAAGTTATGAAGTCACCTTAGGTACCCATTGACAGAGGAGTGGACAAAGAAAATGTGGCATATATTCTCAGTGGAGTACTACTCAGCTGTAAACAAGAACAAAACTGTGCCATATGCAAGAAAATAGATGGAACTGGAGACCCTGTGAGGCAAAATAAGCCAGTCTTGGGCAAGTGTCGAAGGTTCTGTCCTATGTGGAGCACGGAGAAATGAAGCCAGAGAGGTGACATAAATGTAGAAGGGGGACCAGCAGACCAGGTAGAGGGGACACAATCAGGTATGTTGTACACACGTGTGAAAATGTCGTCATAAAGCCCACTGCATTTTGTACAATTGCTGTAATTTCTTTCTAAGGAAAGAACATTTTTTTACTTCCCATGGTTCCATGTATGGCTTTCTGACTTCACAACAGTGGGTAGGTGCTGTGCATGCAGTGGAAACCATGCTTTGAATTTCAAATTTCGATTGTTCTGAGGTAGCGGTCTGCGGTAAGAGGCTGGGCAGCCCAGGGACCTACAGGTCCCAGCCGCACGATCACATCACAGGGGATATGGCTGGCCTGGCCAGCTCCCCACAGAGCTGGTGAGCGACACGAAATATTTGTAAGCAGGCTTTGCATTAGATGCTTCCCCAGAGGCTGAGGCCACTGTTCTAAGCCCGCTAGGTGGGGGTGTTCGCAGGTCAGGGGTGTTAAACGCACTTGTGATTCACAGTACTTTCGACTTATGATGGTTTTACAGGCATGGAAGCCTGGCCTTAGGTGAAGAGCAAATTATAGGACTTAAAGACTTGGTAGTAACTTACTATCAAGCACCAACCACCAGCCTAAAACTTTCCCCAGGCTCCCTCCAGGGTCCGCTTGTCTTTACATGCTCATGCTCATGCACGCGTGCGCTTACACATGGTACCAGAGTGGCCTCGCTGGGACCAGGCTGTCAGCACCAGCATTAGGGACCACACAGGTTCCCTGCCTCCACACACCCTTGGAGAACACACGCCCCAGCTCCTGCATCCTCACGGAGGCTTTAGGTGGGATGCAGGGCTGCACCAGGGCCCCGGGCAGGAGCAGCACCTCCCAGGATCCTGATCCCTTCCTGGCCCTGCCTGCCAGGTCGGCCCCCAGCCTGGCGTTGCTCTGTGTGGGGGGAAGCACCTCACGCCGGCCATCTGGGGCTTGGCTGGGCCTCGGCCTCCCGGCTGCCACGTCTCACTTGGGGCTGGGCGGCCGCCAGCCCTGAGCTAAGTAAGCGCGGGCGGGGCAGTGCCTAGCGCAGGACAGCTCCTCCCCTGGCCCCAACACTTCACAGCGGGGCCAGGACACATGCTGCGTCTCCTTTGCTTTCTGAAACTAGGGTAGGAAATCCGCTGCTCCACTCCGAGTTGGGAAATCAAAACTCCTGGTTCTATCTACACTCTGCAACTCACAGCCCCACTGCCCGGCCGCCCCTCCTACTGGGGCCAGAATTCCAGCTCCAAACTCCAGAGACTGGGCTGCCCCGGCTGCCTGATTCCCTGTGACCTCTCTGCACCCAGGCAGATGACTGGTCTCTGCCCACTGTGCCCCAGCCTCCACAGAACCGATGGGGTCTCTAGGGCCCAGGTCCTCCTGTCCTAACCTTCTCACACCCAGGCTGAGCTACAGCCACAGGGACTCGGGTGTCCCTTGGCCTTGGCAGCCTCAGGCAAAGCCATCTACAGCAGCTCTACTTTCCTGGAGACCACTCCTCCAGGCCCACCCCCAAATCTTCGGGCCACCCCCACCCCGCCCATTACCGCTGGCCTCCTGGGCCTCCTCTTCCCCACTCCTGCCTGACATTTGCTCTCTTCCCTTCCTCTGGGACAGCCCAACCCAAACTGTCCCCTACTCAGCCCCAGAGAGCTCTTTCCAAGACATGGTCACAAGGCAGCCAGGGACGCAGCATCGCACAGAGGACAGAGGGCGGTGCACAGGAGTTCCAGGCTCCTGGGCAGAGCGCAGCCCATTGGATCAGTACACACCTAAAGGCCAGTTCTGGGGACTTTCGCCCCACCTTCCTCTGCCTTGAAGAGCTGAGGGGCTGCACACACCCACTCTATTCCTGGGGGGAAAAGCTCACAACCAAATAGCAGAGGCACACCCATGCTCTCAAAAACCCCACCCACCCAGACAGCCTGGTTCGAGAAGGGAGAACTGAAATAAGCTCCATGTGAATTCTTGAAAAGAACAGGAACACTGCTGACAGCAGCGGGGAGCAGCAGCCTCCATGGTAGTCAGTGCCACTGTACCCGGAAGGACTCTGCAGTGGACCTGAGCGGCAGAGCAGAGGAGCCCAGGCCACGCCAGAAGCTGAGCAGCAGGGGGATCCACATGCTTGGGAGGCTGTCAGAAACGCAGGCAGAGAGAAGAGCAGGTGAGGTGGGCGAGTCCCAGAAGGGGTGGGGAGGAAGAGGACACATGTAATAAAACAAGGCCAAGAACGTTCCAGGACTAAAGATTTGGCTTTGTGGAATCACAGAGAACTTACCACTGCACAGCTAAGAAAAGCCCCACAGCTAGACTCATTATAATGAAACCAGGAACATCAAAGACAAACAGAAAGTTCTGAACACTCCCAGAGAGAATGGACAGATCCCTCACAGAGAAAAGCATCAGAGGAACATCAAAGTCCAGGATGGGGAAAGGCGCGTCCTTCGTGGGGGGCACCAGACAAGAGACCAGAACACTGGGAAGTCAGAGATGCAAAGAATTCCTTTTTTTTTGTTTAGGTACTGGGAACCGAACTCAGGACCTTGCACTTGCCAGGTAGCTGTGCTGCTGAGCTATATCCCCAGCATCTTACAAAGAATTAAAGAAAAGGATCTCTTTTGTGGGGAAGAGGCTCCTCTGTTCCTTGAACTCACAACAGCAGGCAGCATTGGAGGGCAGCTGTGCCCCCTCAGGAGAAACAGCAGTGGCCCAGGTCACGTTGACCCCATGGGGCAGCACCTGGGGGAGATGCTTGAGGGGGAGTCGCAGCCACAGAGCCAAGGAACAGCTCACCCAAAGTCCCCGCCCTCACAGGACACCCCCTCACTCCCAAGGGCAGCTTTCCAGTTCCTCCTGATGAGCTCCCAGGAAGCAGAGGCTGGCCTGTCTGTCCACAACGTGTTCCCCAACGCCTGAGCAGAGGAAGCAGAGGGGATGCTGCCCAGTAAGGAGCAGAGAAAGAAAAGAGAAAGAAGAGGGAAGAAGATGGAGAAGGGGAGGAAGGACAGACAAAAGAGACAAAAAAAAAAAAGGATGAGCTCAGTGGTAGAGATTGCCTAGCATGCATGAGGACCCAGGTTCTTTCTTCAGAGAGAGACAGAGACCCAGACATAGACAGACGCAGACGCAGGCGCAGGCGCAGGCGCAGGCGCAG